>CAXITT010000061.1:1841940-1874381 GCA_964033795.1 Lymnaea stagnalis
ATTTTAACTACAATTATTATTAATAAATTTTGCTTAATTGCTTTGCAAACCCCACTTGTAATCAACAGATTTACAATAATAAAAAATAATTTTTTGATGAAGAAACTTTTGCCTTTGTAAAAGGGATTCTGTGTTGATTAGCCTTGTATGCTTTTTTTCCAAGTGACTTCTATTACACATGTATTGTAGATGATATTTTTATCAGAGAATTCGGAGGTAATATTTAGTAGCCTAACTCCAGTGGGTATTGATATTTTGGATTATAAATTATTTTTTTTAAAACAAATTGTTTTTTTTTAATGTGATAAACATGTTTTAAATGTCTTTTTCAATAAATTTCAGTCCATTAATATACCATGTTTTTCAGGGCATTGATTCAATCTATTATTACATTAATTACATAAAAACCCCCCCCCCCCCCTTTTAAAAAAAAACTCTTATATATTTTTATGATCTTGGGAAATCTTGGGAAATTCGTTCACCAAATCTTGGGAAATTTAAAAAAAGTGAGTGGCAGCCCTGGCTAGGACTAGGATTGCCGTCACTGCTACTAGGTGATAGCCCAAGAAATAATACAGTGATCTCTCGCGTCTATTGTGGGTCCACTCTTCACGGTTTCATTGTGTCGCGGATTTTTAACTTCCATCTATTTAAATTTGTATCGCGGATTTTACGCTATATCTAGGATTTGCGGGAAATAAATATGAATTTTATCAATTTATTACTTTAATTCATTAAATGTGCGGTAAAATAAGGACTTTCTCTATCAGTAGTCTCTAGCCTAAACTAAAATAAGTGAAAACAATATTTAGCACACAACCCAATTTGTCAACAGATTTTCGGCTACCCCCCAACTGGGTGCTTACAAAAAAAAAAAAATTCATTAAAAAAAAACCGAGTAGCTAAACACCCCCCCCCCCCCAAAAAAAAACAAAACAACAACAACTGTTTTTATACCAATCAGACTGGTTATTAGGGTACGGTATTGAAAACTTCATTAAAGGTTAATCCATTAACCCCTTTCAAACAAATTGAAACAGACTGATAATAGTAATAGTAACACAAAAAAGTTAAACCTGGCACAATCTCATCTTTAATTTAAAATTATGTAATTCCAAACGCAACGTTTCTATTTGTCAAAATTCTCATTCTCATTAGATGATCGGTGTTGACTAGGGATTTCTTAGACGGGATCCCGTGCTATTCTTGAAAGAGTTAAGTCACGGCAGCTTACGCAGCATCTTAACACTTGAGTGACCTGCTTGATAAGTTTCAATCTGCATATCGACCTGGACACTGCTGTTCACCAGCTGGAACGGTGCTCGGCGATGAGTTCCCATTCGTTGGTTTCTATATTGGCTGCATTAGTGCTCCTTTGGCAAACACCCTTAATCGCGGCCGTCCGATAAGTCTTGTCCCTTCTGCCAACTCTCCACACAGCAGATCCTTCCTCCATTCTCCTTACATGGCCTAACCAGCGAAAATGCCCCTTGCTCAGAGCGGAGAATTTGATACACATTTTTGCACATTCCAAGACCTCTGTGTTAGGCACCTTGTCCTGCCATCGAATGCGTAAAATGCGACGCAGACATCTTTGATGGAAGCTGTTGACTTTCCGCTCATGACTGTCATATGTAGTCCACACTTCACTGCTATAGGAGCGTACTAAGCGCACAACATCCACCAGGCATTAGTTTTGTGCTTTCAGATAGTTTTAGATTATTCCACACTCGCTTATTCAATTTATCCATAGTTGCTGCTGCTTTTGTGACCATGATTTTTCACCTCTTCGTCAACGGATAGTGAACTAGAGATAATACTGGATCCAAAATAAATGACATGGTCAACTACCGACATATTATGGTCCTCAGTAGATATGTATGGTGGGGGCTGTGCTTCTTGCATCATGAAAGTTTGGTTTCTGTAGACTTATTAACAGTCCAAACTATTTACATGCGTATGAGAGGCGATTAACTAGCTGCTGAAGACCTTCTTCTGTATGCGATGCTAGCGCGGCATCGCCAGTGGACAGCAGTTCACGAATAAGTACCTTTTTAAAAAAAAATGTTCTTTGCACAAAGGCGGGCGATATTGAATAGCCTACCATCAGATCTGATATGGATGTACACTCTGTCTTCACAGTCCCTGGGGGAAAATTGAAGAAGCATTGAGAAAAAAATGGAGAAGAGCGTGGTGCCAGTATACAATCTTGTTTTACTCAGCTGCTAACTGGGAATATCTTAGAGACCTTGCCATTGAAGGTTACTGTGTTGTGCATGTTTCGTGAAATGACTGTATATGATTGTTGAGCAAGATACTCAACAGGCCACTCCGACTTACCAAGTCGAATGGCTTGGTCAGATCTACGAAAGAAAGCAATTTAAAGAGGCCTATTCTGTTCACAACACGTCTGCAATTGTCTTAACGATAATGTCATGTCTATAGTCGAAGGACCACTTCGGAAGCAACGGAGAGAAATTCCTCAGTAATTATTACAATCACTTCGGTCACCTTTATTTTTGTACGATGTTGGCGTCTCTCATGTCCTGGGAATGTGACCTGCTCCCCAACACAGACAGAGGAGCTCCTGTAAGGTTTGAAGTAGTAGGCCTATAGGCTTTCCATTTTGGAGGACTTCCGAAGGAATGCCACCATGGGCGCCCGCAGAAAAATTTCCAGGGGGGGGGCAAAAAATCAATTAACTTTCCAAGGGGGTGGGGGGCAAAATTTTTTAAATAATGTTTTAATATAGTTTTAATTTACTGTAGCGTATTTGTATGGTGAACGAACGGACAGGACATCAGCCTAGTTACTTTCTCTTTATTTTCTCTTTACTTTAATAAAATTTTTGTCTAAAAATTTTTTATCCAATCAATCCAGGGGGGGGGGGGCAAGTTCCCCACCTTGCCACTACCAAGCCTAGTTACTTTCTCTTTATTTTCTCTTTACTTTAATAAAATTTTTGTCTAAAAATTTTTTATCCAATCAATCCAGGGGGGGGGGGGCAAGTGCCCCACCTTGCCACTACCTGCGGGCGCCCATGAATGCCACCAATCACTGGAGCCTTCCCAACAGCAAGGTAATCAATTACCTTTTCGAGCTTTTGCAGATTTAACTATTCGTCTAATTCTTCCATTACTAAGACGGGAATATTTTTTAGAAGCGAAATTGATCGCCTGGGTTCATAATAACTTTATCTGTCAATACTGTCATGGACATGTGGGGTGCTATTTTTGAAGTGTGTTGCCTTAATGCCATATAGATGCCCTCGCACATGCCCCTAGACTTCTATTTGTAGGAAGCCAATTTGCATACAGTGGCAAAGGTCTAACTTTTAAGTGTTGGCACACTGGCGGGCAGTCTACTTGGATATTTAAAAAAAAAAGTATACGTGTCATCAAATATATCCAGTATTAATAGCGATATTTCATATATTCCTCAAATTGTAATCGGTTAAAGGCACCAGTTAATATTCTTTTTAAAAATGTCATAAAAATGAATTTACAATTTTTTAGTCTTAGAAATAAAATATATTCGTTTTATCGCTGTACACATTTTCTCGTGGGGGCGGGGCGATGCCCCCGAGAGATGCATGAAAGAAACACTGGTGCCAAACTAAACACTGTCAAAAATAGCGTGACAGACTTATGGTCGGCCGATTATACTAAATAGGCTACTTCACGTCTACTTCTATCAGTCATAGCTTTGAAATTTGATGACATTTTTCAACACATATGCCTACGTTTTGAGAGGTTCACATTTTGTATTATTATTTAGTATGGGTTTTGTCTTTTAGTTAAAAGTCTCTTAACCTAGTTTTTCCATAGGACTTTAAAAAAAGAAAGAAAAAAAAAATGGCCCTACATTATCTGCTGGGAAAAAATTGAACCGGCACGCAGTAGTAAAGGGGGGCAAATGCATAAGGCTTCCATGGCCACCTTGATCGAAAGTTGACTTCTGACTAGTCTCGTGCCGCAAGTCATTACACCCAACAAATAACAAGCACCCAATAAAGATGTACCGGTACATAAATATTCATCTATTCTTACTATGCCCAAAACCACAATGCAATTGACACAACTTAACTTATGATAAGTTCCCTTAACTTTTTTCTCATCACTTAACTTTTTTTTCTATTTCTATTTAAATGAAATTTAGAAAAAAAAATTTTTTATTTGATTATCAGAGAAGAGGGAGTGGGGTGGGTGTGTGTGTGTGCAAAAATGTAAAATACCTGGCCGCATGCATCCAACACTATGGGTCATATGCACTGAAAACATGGTCAAAATGCACTAAAAGAGTGGTCAAAGTGCATGGAAAAGCATGGTCAAAATGTACCGAAAAGCATGGTCATGTCAACAGTTTGTGTGGATTAACAAAATAAAAGCACTCTAAAATTTCATCAACAAGTGTACCGGTAAGTTATTATGCACTTTAGAATCGATTTATAATGTAGTTGAAAGCCTGGAGGGCGTCTTAAAAATGCCTCCCATTCCAGCAAGTGTGTAGCAATTATATTATAACCAATGTTCCCTCTAAGGTTTGCTGCGGTTCATGCGCAAAATCATACAGATGTCCAAAGTTTTAAAGCATCAATTTTTTGTGTGCAAAATTTTACAGCCCACACACACATACACAAGGAAATGACGTAAAAGAACGTATGTGCAAAAAATTAATTTAAATAAATAAAGCAACTATAATCAAATGATTATAATTAGAATTATGCCACAATAGTTCAATCATAGCTATATTTATTTTCATTATTTATCCGTCATTGAGTTAAGAAACTAAATTCCAACACACCCACATTTGATTGACTCATTTCTGGAGGTAGGCCTACTCTGGTGTCTGTCTTTCAACGCTCTCCATCTTTTATTCACATCGTCAAGGTTGATCCGGTGTCCATCAATCTGATAAGCTCTAAATGTAACTCTTTCGCAATCAGCGCTTGATGCAAAAAATGTTGCACAAATATCCAACAGAATGGCAATGTCACCGAATGGCTCTTCATTTATTACAATCGTCGAAACTCTGCATCAACCCACATTTAATTTTTTTCTGTAACCACAAACCTTAAATTACATACTGATCCTTAACTTTCAGCAGAATGTCATCATATTTTCCAGGGATGCCGCATATCTAGAAACCAGTTTCTTCGCAAACACTAAAAATCTGAAGTGTCGATTAACGCTGATTTCTCAAAGATTCGCCATTGCATCGACTCACTTTCAGGAAATCGAGAGTCCTAGTGCAAACATAAACATTCAACGAATTTTAGGATTGAAATCATGCTTATATCCTCGTCATTTGCAAGCCATTCAGCAACCTCTTCGGACCAGTGCACATTTTCACCAAATTACGGAGCTTAGCGATCCTTACTTTTACAAACAGGTAGATCTATGCCTCGATGGTCGTAATATTTTTTATTTGTAGTAGCGCATAATTCAGCAAGTTCACCAACAACTTCATCAGAGAAAATTAGTGCAGTTCGAAACTGCGGATCCCTTAGTTTCTTCAAACTGTAGCCTACCTATGAACTGAATCATTATACTTATACAGCCCCACCTGCTCATCACAGTATTCAGTAAACACTTGTATGTTTCTCAGGAATGCTTGTAAAGCAAAGTGCCGCGAAAGCCATCTGATCTCACGAGCAACGCAGTGTTGTTCCAGTAGATGTGGAATGCGTCCGCAAAGAATTGCTGCAACTCAATTGTTATTGCCTAGCATAACCGATGCACTATCAGAGGTAGGTATAACCATTTTCTGCATGTCCAATGAATTCTCTTGATAAAACTATGTAATTGCTGATTCCACAGATTTACTGTCACATGCCGACAGAGATAAATTCCAGCTAACACTGCCTTGTATAAACATTACAGGGATGTGGCCGAAACTTTGCGTATAAGACAACAATTTGTCAGTGATCATAGTTATATAACAGTGCTCTCATCTGCTGTTAATGTGTGGAACTTTGCATTGCGAAGTTCGCTAATTATAACATTCTTCACTATAGAATCGATAGAATCAACAAAATCAAAAGCGTATTTCTTACTGCGTCAGCTATCAGGGACTGGGGCATACTTAGCCATATGGTTGTGAATGTATTGAACGGCATTCAAAAATGTATTCGTGTGATAGCCAAGAGGACGTTGTCAAGCAAAATTTTAATCTGGTCTTCTTTAGCACTTTTACGTTGTGCTGTTTCTTGTCTCATGCCTCAACAGCGACACTTTCTGTACGAATTTGCAGTACACCTCCTGAAGGAAATAGAACGAAATTTCTGTACAGCAAATGTGTGTATTTTTTGCTTGATGAACTTGATGTGTCGTTTAAGAAAGATCAGCTTCCAAGCAGTGATTATTTCAGAAATTTTCCCCCGGGGGAGGCACTTCAGTGTTCAGACTTTTCGGGGGAGGGGGGGGGGGGAGTGCCAGGTTATTTATTGTTGGACATATATTTTGGCTTGGGGGGGGGGGGGGGGGGGGGGGGCCACTGCCCCCTCTCCCCGGAGAATATAGCTGAAAGAAACCCTGTTTCCAGCCTCCCACCTTGTCCCTGTGGAGAAATCACCACCCACCTTAGCTTTGAAGCACATTTCACAGACATTAATCGTTAAGTTCACGTTATTTAAAAATATCACCCAGCTTGACAGTCCGCTCTGACGACGAATCTGGTAGTGCTACATGCACCAAGCCATTCTGTTTTATAATTATATCTACACCTTTATCTTAGCTGACAGTTCGCTTAACTGACGTTTAGAGATAACGGTTAAAACATTATTAAAAATAATTGGCTACTACTACTAAATTTATAATAAACTAGAGATATGCGATTTATTTAATTTGTACTTTGTCACATACATTGCGCAGTTTGCACCACAATATTTACATGAATGGTGGCGGTGGTTCAGAACGAGGCTAGCTTGATCTGGTATGTTCGGTATGTATGTAAATCAATAGTTCTATGTAAACAGTAGAAGACAAAGATATAGATTTGAACGTAATTAAAAACATGGATGGATATTTTATAAAAACTGTATAATTCCGGCTGCAGAGTATCTGTTTGAATTTATTTTTATAAAAATTTCCTGATCAGATACTTAAAAACTGTTACAAGGCATCTTTGAGAGAGCTGCGCGGCCGCGCAGCTTAAAGGGAACATTGATTATAACCTTATCCAATTGAACATGGTAAAAATCATATGCAAGATGGTCAATGTTCGTTTTATAGAATTTTTTTACTTTGCAATTTCAAAAAATATTTGAAAAAATGTAAGCATATGTAACTCCTACTTGTAATCAAGCTTTTTAAAAAAGATTCTTTTAAATTTTTGAATGAAAAATATCACTAGATTAAAATTGTATAAATGTTTTTAAAAAAAGTTCTCTAGAAACTAAAAGTAAGAAAGCTTTTACTAATGAAAATTTAGGGATGATCATTTGTGTTTAAATTTCATCTAATGTAAAATAATTCTCTGACACCGACACAAATAATTGGAATACAATATAAACAAAATCTGAAATAAACAAACTTAAACTTTGGTCTAAAAACAAGACCTTTGTCTACTTTAGATGTCAGGATGATGAATGAACTTAAAAAAAAACCTAAATGTACATAAAATTATTTAATCAGACGCAAGGAAAGAAACTGAATTCTTCATATAAATTGATTAAAATGGTCCCTAAAGCAATATTGGTTGGCCAGCCCGTGTTATGATGAATTATTTTAAAATTGCTTTTTTCAAGCTAAAAAAAATAATTTGACATAAACTAAGTTTCTTTAGAGGAATAAAAAAAAAATTATTAATTTTGAAACAATTTGAGTTGACTACTAAAAATTTATAAACAAAAATAAGTTATAGGTTTATGCATTCTTTCCTATATCCTCAAAAAACCCCCCAAAAAACCAATCTCATGAAAATATTTTATTTTTATTTCAAAATCTCATCAAATCAAGGAATATCTGAGGAAAAAATCATTTCACTTAACCGGAATTAACCTGAATAGAAAACACAAAGTTGTGATTTCTTTTGAAAGGCATTTACAAAGTTTAAGTTCTGAACGATAGAGGACTGATTCAGCAATCATATGAAGAGGCACTGGCATAGTTTCTTAAAAAATGTATATGATGTGCCCATTTTATTATATACTTCAAGTACCTGTTTCAGTTTGGGATGGCGGTGCTCATGAGTCAAAAAAGTTCATATCTTACATACAGAACAGAACAAGAGAAAGTGTTACAGTATATTAAGTCATAATGAATCTTACCATGAAATCAAATGCCAACTTGTTTAAATGATATGGAAACTTATTTTTATTCAATGCATTTTTATTGATCCATCTCCATTCTACAAAAATTTTCCAGAATTAAAAATGTTTCTTCAAAATTACTAAGCTCAAGCACTGAATGTTGCAGTCTTGGTGTGGACAGAATAGTGATATTTATTTTGTTTGCTAATCATGCCTGTTATCAGTTATTAGCAAGCAGTATTACAATAAAATAAATAACCCAACTCATCGAGTGTAAATTGTAAATGAAGCCATGCATTTAGATAATTGATATTCTGTTTTATTCTTAAAAAAAAACAAAAATGTTAACATGGACAATAGCAAAATGGTACCCACTGATGTTTTTCTTTCTTAACTTTCCGTTCTATCATTATTCACTTCAATTATTGGGTTAGTCTTTAAGTGTATCTCTTCCACTTGAACTTGTTTTTTTTTTTTGAAGTACATGAAATA
Source organism: Lymnaea stagnalis (assembly GCA_964033795.1). Taxonomy (NCBI): domain Eukaryota; kingdom Metazoa; phylum Mollusca; class Gastropoda; family Lymnaeidae; genus Lymnaea; species Lymnaea stagnalis. The sequence goes on from CAXITT010000061.1 coordinate 1,850,684, forward strand.
TTGATTAAATAAAAGAATTGAAATTCTTTAAAAAAGAAGTTAAATAGGATTAGGATTCCTGAAACGGTGACGTAACATGTTGGCCTTGCATCCAAGTTCCATATGATGGCGAGTGCGAAGTCTCTGCATATATTTCAAGTCCTTGACTCGTATCGCCACTTGAGTACCTTGGTGAAAAAAACCAAATTATAAATCTTTTAACATTTTCTTTTTAAAAAAACCTACAAAACCATAAATTATGAGTGCTATATAAAAAAAAGTAGCCTAGTAAAAATACTTTGAGAGAGGAAAACATTTATTGGACTGTAACTAAAAAAAACCACCATAACCAACAAAGCATGATAAAAGAGAGCTATCCAACAGCCTGAAATGTCATTTAATTTCTATAACCCCAATAGGCAGGTTTCAAATGTTGTAACAAACACCTGGTTTCAGAAAATCACATTTTATTGAAAGAGAAAGATAAAGAATAGCAAACAGAATTTGATAAATAAAGTTCATAAAGATTTACCCGTTGATCCAGTCCATCCAAGAGCTTTGTAATAAGATAACATTTTGGGAAGGATCCTCTTTGTTGGCTCATGCATGTGGGAAACCAAGTTCTGCTTGTAGTATCTCATTAGTGACCTGTGGCCAACAGTAGCTCCTAATAAAAGTAAGCATAACGCAATATACTGAAAACTGTTGCCTCTGTGGAAACTTTTTAAAAAGCAATTAGCATGCATAGCGCACTATTCTAAAACACTGAAGTGAAACACATTGTATTTGGAAGTTTGATATGTCTGTTGATCAATGAATCCATTTTTAAAAAAATGAAATAATATTATCAGACATAATTTATAGGTATTTCACATTTGCCTAGACTGGGGAATCTCAAACTCAACCAAAAGGGCTATCTGAAGAAAATTTTATGGCCAAAGGGCTGCAGCACACTGATACACATCATAGATTACGAATGACCCCTGCCCTAGATTAAGACTACTAAGAAAAAGATGTATTGTAAGATTCATTCATAAGTTAACTTTTTTTGTTGAAATATTTTTGGGGAAAAAGTTAATTTTACCGAGGTACATTGATCTATTATAGTTATAGACAAAAATAAAGGAAAAGTTATTAACAGAAGTCAACATAGAGTAGCATGAAAATTTAGGTCACACATTTTTCCTCATCTTGCAACTGCTGTAGTTGGCTCTACAATGAGCAGAGGTCTTGATTTTTGTAAAATGTTCAGTATGGTCACTGTATTTACCAGTAGACACACAAAGAATGTACCAGGTATCTGTGTTTTACATAATATTGCAAGTTTATTAGTTTTTGAGTCTTTATTTACACAATAATTATTTTTAGAAACTTTTGGATTCTTAAATTTTTTGTTTCCAGTACTGCATTGCTTCCACTAGCTTAATATTTTGAGCAGGTTACACACTTTTAAAGCTTTTCCCCGGTGAAAACTAAGAGCGTTACCAAGTGAACAGATTTATAACGAGTACATACAGCAGAATAGATTATTATATAATTTATTTTACAAACTGACAGTATTGTGTAAAAAACAACCAAAAAAAAAAACCAAACTTTTACATACTATTTTGAACAAACCTGATGGAAGAGTGAGAAAATATCCATCACTCTCTAGCTCCAAAACATTAACAGGTTCATCTGGATTGACATTTGAATCAACATCATCAGGATAACTTGACCTTAATGATAGTAAGTCAATTTTTTAATATTTTAACAACATTCACTGTTTATTCTAAAACTGGCATCACTAAATATAATAGTAATATTACACTAAATATAATAGTAATATTAATTTCTTTAAAACTTACAACAGCATATCACTAAATATAAGGACAGTTTACAAAATGAAACTTACGAATAATCAAAGAAGTCTGCATATTCAAATATAGCATCTCCTTCATGAAGCATTTTACAATGACCTTTGTCCAACATGTGTCGCTGAACATCTTCTGTTGAATGAAATCTTTTCCCCTTTTCATTGCACCATAAACAAATGTGGCCGACACCAACCTTTTCTCCTACAATGGCAAAATTTAAACATATTTATTGCACATAAATCAGTATGTGATGTACTCTATAATTTAAGTTAGTAGTTATAGAATTCAGCTGTAATCTGTTTAAAAATACCACTTTGGTGTGAAAAATTAATTGCACATATCAAAAAGGTAAAACTAATGCAAGCAAAAACAAACAAAACTAAAGCATATTAATTGTAAAATACTTTTCTTAAAATTTAAAAATTATGCATAAAATAAAAATTAAAGTAAAGAATATTGAATAACGATTTACCCAAGTATGTAATTAGGCCTTCTAAATCACAAATGTACTCAGCATCTGGTATAAAAAATCCATGGCTTTTGCTCATGTGAGTAACATTGTTCTCTAAGGAAGAGCTGATACAGGAGCAAAACAAACATTCTTCAAGGCCGATGGTATTATCATCATCACTATTCCATGACTCTACGTCAGAGTTATCTGATGATAAAATACAAGAAAGAAATATTATTGGCAAAAAAGAATAAAAAAAAAAAAACATTGGTTAAGCTTGAGACTGGTTAATCAATTTTCCTTGAACTTGAAGTGAAAAAGACAAATACGGAAATGATTTGTTTTTTACAGGCTGAAAGCATTAACAATTTTAATAAAGAATTACAATAATTTCCACACCAATAATGGGAAGCTTACAGGTCTCACTGCCCAAAAGGTAGAAAGTGGTGTGGGGTAAAAAGAACAAGGTTCTCCTGAAACAAGTCAGATTCAAATGTACATAATAACGTATAATTAGTCAACATGAAAGTAATAACAAGCAGTTAGCACTTATAAATTAAACTCTAATTTGAAAAAATGAACTCAAAAAGTAGGACAAATTGGACACAAGACAATCTCAAACCACAAAGGTCATGATTATTTAAAAACTAAACTTTACACAAGATATTTTAAAAATACAGAGATGAATTTTTAAAGATATAAATAATTTGTTTTACCATAGTAATAATCCAATTTTATTCAAAGGTTTCCACCAATGACACCCTATTAACAACATGAATTAGTATATTCTTCTACTTCTAATAACCAGGAGGATTTTGTACAAATTTGGGAAACACTTTTAATATAAATCTTGTTAAATAGTAGCACTTGGATTAAAGTTTTAGAATATATTAGAAATTCAAAGGGGTTTGGCACTGGTCTGTTCTGCCTGGCCATGAATCCTTTAAATTACTGTAGCTGTAGAAAAGTAAAAGTTTCAGATATTTTAAAAAATGACCAGAAAGCTGATGGATTCTAAATCAGCCATAAAATCTAAGTTGCGATCTTATCAAACAAACAAACCTTCATCCATGGGTGTTGATTTGGTTGCATCATTTTCACCTGCATCTTCCTTTGGAGCTTCCACAGGTTGTGAAGTGACATGGTGAATTTTAGCTTTTTTATTTCCTTTCTTTTTTTTGTCTTTGACAGGTCCTGAAACAAGCTCTTTATGCTTTTTTGACTGAAGATGATTTTCCAGTGCATTGGGAGTACTGAAGGCTTTATTACATGGCTTGCAGAAACATGTCTCATGAACAGCACTGCTATCTGTCTCCTAAAGTGAAAACAATAGTTTACTAGGAAATGCAACTTTGAAGGTAAAATGATTTTATTTTTCATATGTAGTAAAAATATATTTTCCATAAAATTTAATATCCTCTTCAGCAGAACTTGCCAAACTGTAAAACACTTTTTTGAACTGCAGTGTGTAACTTTAGGTGTTCTCACCAAATTAGTAATGTGAAATAAGCAATAACAACTTGCATGCATTTTTAAACATTCTCAAACATAAATATTTACACACTGATAGACTACGGTACTTAAAGATGAAAAGCGCATTTATCTCAAAAATGTTTATTATCCACATACTAAACATATTTTTTTAATGTATAAATTAAATATGTTCATAAGACATTGTGCAACAATACATTTTTTTATTACAATGTATGTAATGCTATTTGTCAATATCTCTCATTACTTGCAGCAATTAGTTTAATAAAACTATATTAGAGTGTCCCCACCATGAAAAGTTTGAAAAGCTCAGCTCTGCTAAAAGTTTACATGCATTTCATATAATAAGATAGAGAGCTCAGTGACTTAAGTAATTATGTATAGAATGCAAATAACTCATTTACTCTGTCTTTATTCACACCCCCCCCCCTATCTCTTTGTGTTATTTCTTAGGACCATGATTATTTATAATTAATATATAAAGACTTTGCTTTTTAAATGCATTTTGAGTTGAGTTTATTCTTTAAAAAAAAAAGATTATATTAGATTGTATTATGGGTGAAGGGGAAAGTAAACATATGCATCACACAGGTCCATCTATTCACCTTTTATCATGTCAATTATTTGGATTCCCCAAAGACGCCAAAGTTGCATCACTCATTCACTGTTCTTAGACTTTAAACAGTGAGACACCCAAAACTTGGGTTATTCATAAATTAAATGATGTTATGCTATTAGGGCTCATTTTTTACCAACCACCCCCAAAATCCCAAATTTAGACATCAGCTAAATAGGCTGTCAAAAATTTGTGACACATTCCCTCTCATTTTGGATAACCCTATAACCAAAACTAGTAGGTAGGTACCGGTACTTGAAAATCACTATTTTTGAAGAAATTGAGGCCCATATGGTTTTGAGAATTTTTAAAAATTGAAATACGTACGGTACAGGGTTATAGGGTTCACTCAAAAATTATTTTTTCCTTGCTAGAGATGTCGTATCAACCGATTTCCAGTTCTAGTTATGTTAATGAGCAGGCTTTAACAATATCTATTTTGATGAGAGTAATTTAAGTATGTCAAAAAAAGTTTAAATGCCTTCTAATTTCATTCTGAAACAAAAGTTATCAAATATTTCCTAAGCTATTGTGCCGACACTCACTGCCAATATAATTTATGCAGCAGTTCCCCTTTTGTTACAAAGTTATAACATACAGGTACTTCGATTTTCGACTAATCAAAAGACAGCATTTTTAGCCTGGGTCTTTTTTTTTCTCCCAATGGTGTTAGGTCTTCTTGTATCAGTAAGGATGTGTTCTTTTTTCATTTCTTTTGAAATGTGTAAGTTGAATTTTAATAAAAAATGAATGGAAAATTGTGTTTTAATATACTTCACATTAACAATATCGATCATAAGATTTAGTTCATGACACGATATATGCTCAGTAAAGAACAGGAAAATTATCACACACATTCAGGTCCCACAATTGAGCTGTATTGGTCTATTCACTCTAAGCCCAGTGTTGAGATTCCCCAAAGTGATGTCCCTGCGCTTTGGGTGAGACAACTCTTGACAAAACTCATGTTAAACCCAAAATTTACCCTTTCTTCTTAAAAATTTGTTGCTTTTCCACCTTTTTTTGATTATGTATTAATTGTCATCACTTTTATACACCATCCATAAGAGTCACATACTGTCATTTCTTAAAATGTTCCTGTCAATAAAGAAAAATATTCTCATTTGCATAAGTATTGGTAAGTAGCTAAATTTCAATGTCTTCTTCTCCCCTCCCAATGCGCCCTTCGCCATATTGGGTACTAATTTTTTGCTGCTGCTGTCATGGCAACAATGATGGTGGCCGTGTCAAAAATATAGTAGACAACACAGGGAAACAAGTGAAACTGTAAAGCCTAAATTTTAACAACTATTTGGACATTTTAACTTTAACAAGCTGGAAGTTAACAACTAAAAAAAAAAAAAATAATACACGACTATGATAAGAGAAGAACAGACAGATGAAGCCATTAAAATTAGAAACATGACTTTTTAAAAAGTAAATCAATTCAAATACCTAGGAGAGGATCTTTATTAAATGAAAGAAAAAAAAATTACTAACAGAAATAAAAGAAAGAATGTCCGTCGGAAACAAGGCATACTTAAGTGGTCAGAAAATACTCAAAAGTAAAAACATTACAAGAGAAATGAAGAAAACTATTTATAAAACTGTAATCAGACCAGTAACATATGCAAGTTTTAGTGAAACTTGGACAGTAACAAAAACGGCAGAAAACCCATTAAACATATGGGAGAGTAAAGTTCTCCGGAAAACATATGGACCAACAAAGGATGAATATGGATGGAGAACACAAACCGCCCTTGAATAGTACAGTCTATATCAGTGAATCATTATGATTATTGTTGTTGGCAAATGTTGGCAACTGGTTTATTTATACACATTTTTTTTGTCAAAGTACCTAGCAATAGCTAGGTCTTAGTGGAAGGAAGGGTAATCTACCACTTGAGCGTCGGCCAAGAAAAAATCCAGCTGTTCCGGTTGGAAGGGATATTTAAACAACTATTCTTATATTATTTTTAATGACATTGGTTTTACGAATTCATTCCCATAATAATAGAGAATTTTAAAAAAAATAGAAAAACTATAACAATTTTTTTGAAATAGAAGATGTGTGAAAATGGAATTATGACATTATGATAGTTCTCCCCCAAGTTGACAATGAAGTTTTAAAAAAATATAATTTCCATGAAAACGGTTGTGGTACATGAATCCACGTAAATATGATGGGGAAAGATTCTTGTGCCATACTGTCTTTTCAGTTTACGCTTTTTGAGTATTCATGTTTTCCACATTCTGTGTGTGGACATTCGCGTCTTCTGGATAAAAAAAAAATAAATTGTCTCCTTTTCTTCCTGGCCTATCGGTAGCTTGGCAGTAATAATTATTTAAATGTAGTAGTATAGTGCTACACAACTTTATGGCCTCTATAAGGAAGCAAAAATATTAACAGACTCTAATGTAAGAAAAGTTGTTTAAATAGCCCTTCTGACCTGAGCAACTGGATTTTTTCTTGGCTGACGCTCAAGTGGTAGATTACCGAAGGAAGTAGTGAGGCAGGCCAAAGCCCTACAGGAATGGATTGATACAATATTAAATAATATATATCTCAATTTAATCAACCTGTTTCTCCTGAAGCTGTTGTCTTTCTTGAAAATTCTCAAGTGGAACTGGAGGAAGATTGGCAACTTTCCGTTTTAAGTTGTAACGATGCCATTCTGATTTGTAATGAAGGCGACCCAAGGCAATATCAGTAAAGGCCACATTACATGACAAACATGTTAAAGATGCCATGTTTCTCTTGTCAAGACTTATACTGCCAACAAATATGTTATCAATAAAATCAACCAGGGTTTGATTGCAGCATTCGTGAAGAACTGGTGAAATTTGTTCACGCTTGCCGGAAGTGATGTTGATAAACAAGAAATCTTGCGAAATTAAAGGTAAAGAACTAATTTCCGCTAAAGTTACTTCCTTTCTAAAAATCATCGTCCATCAACAATGGTACGTAGCCTATCTACTGAGTGGAAAATCTGTTACAATCTTAAAATATCAGCTATTGTTTTAATGTTTTTTTGAGAAGTTCCCTTAAATAATTATTTAAGCTGTTTATTAAAATATATTGCTTTCTTTTTAACTCCCAATTAATTTGTTTGGACTTATTTTGCAAAAGTTCTCAATGGAGTACCTACTAGTCTTGTAAATAATATAAATAAAGATTGGTTTAGTAGTTTCCATATTCTCAATATATAATAGTACATAGTCTTAAGATTTAATGGTAATACCAGATTAATTTTTAAAAAATCCAGTTGTGAGATATAATTTCTTCGAATATATATAAAATAGGTCTTTAAAAATTTGATAATTGGTTGGCATAACAGTACAGTACAGTAGAATTTCTATTCTTCACCAGCACCAGCTTGAGTAGAAGGTGGTGGTAGAACACAATATTAAATATTAAAACTTTGATTTATTAATTATTAGAATTAGAGAGCCTACAGTTATTTTAATTTAGGCATATATGAAGTACTCAAGTTACAGGTAGTTTAGTAGTCATGTAACCTTATAAAAACTCATTTTATTAGGTCTATAATGCCTGTATTTTGTTTAATAGTAATAGGCTCTTCTATTTTTACTATTTGAAATGATTTTATCTTAATAGGCCAAACGAACCAAGAAGGTTGGAATTGTTGGAAAGTATGGTACCCGCTATGGTGCCTCACTTAGGAAGACGGTGAAGAAGATGGAGATCACCCAGCATAGTACATACACATGTCCATTCTGTGGCAAGGTTGGTCCTATCTATAGTTGAACTATAGTTCGCCTGATTAACTAAAGGAGTCTACAATTGAATTTGAACGATGTTTTTCTTAATTAGTAGACCTAATTTAAATCACTTGTATTTTGTATTTGTTTTGAATGCATCCTGATCTGCACCCCCACATATTTATGGTTGTTTTTGCACATGGCCCTACAATTTGGCAGTTAATATAAATAAACGATCATATTTGCATGTGCTAACTCATTCCCTCCGGCAGTGCTACTTCCGGACTTAATTTATTTTCTTGAGAAAAGGGAAGCAACTCAGTTTTGAAATTGATTTACATTTTTAAAATATTTTGGTAAGTTGCTAAATATTATTTAATGTTAATGAATTAAGAACAATGCAACAAAAAATGAATAAGGTTTAATATAAAAAAAACATTAGCGGGGAAAAAATAACGAACAATGGCCAAATAATTGATTTTCGGCACCTCAGAGGAACACATGCTACTTATTGACGCGCCGTACCTAAGCACACGTAGTTTTAAAGTGAAACAAGATAAAAATAATCACGCCATAGCCGGAAGTCTCGAGGGACGTGAGATTTCATTGCTATTTTTAACTAAAAATAAGAGGTGTGTCGCTATGCGCCGGGACACAGTTGGACGCAACAGTGGTTTAACATGTAATTTCTCTGAATAAAATACTTACACTTAAAAATTATATCGTTTACCGGTAATATTAATATAATAATTGTTTCTCATTTCAGGAGTCAATGAAAAGAAAAGCTGTTGGTATTTGGAAATGCGGTAGATGTTCAAAAACAGTGGCTGGAGGTGCCTGGGTTTACTCGTAAGTCCTCTTTACTTTAGATGTTGCACCACTTTTTGGTTACTAAATAGCTTCATCTTTGCAAACTTTTTGTCAGCTCGCCAGCTGTGCAGTGCTGTTAACAATTTTTATGACTGATAAATTTGTAGTTTGTATTGCTTTATCAACACCCAGCTGATCTTAGATAAAATAAATTTATTACACTTGCATTGTTTTGGAGAATTGTGTCTTTCCCCATGAAATACACTCCCAACCTCTATCTTGAAAAATAAGGTTATTAGTAGGTACTCCAACTCAAATTTTTAAATTCATCTGACACACAAGGAGCATATCATTGGAAAGAGCTGGCTTTAAGCTTTCTAATGACACCAAGATAATCTTTCTATCACTTATAGGAGAAAAGTTATGAATTTTTTAGTGATTTATTTTTCCCCACTATTCGGCTTTGTATAGAGCATATCATTGGAAAGAGCTGGCTTTAAGCTTTCTAATGACACCAAGATAATCTTTCTATCACTTATAGGAGAAAAGTTATGAATTTTTTAGTGATTTATTTTTCCCCACTATTCGGCTTTGTATTTAATTTTTAAAACTGTGATCGCATTATTACTCTTTTTGTACTATTTTGCTTGTATCTTTTTGGCCATTAAAGTTAGAGCTATCAAATTTGGAGGAGATATTTGCAATACAATGTTTAACAGAATAGAACACATGAATTGTGAATTGACTTATTATATTTGTAAAAATATGACTTTATGAGCATATGGCGTGGATAACGACAATTGACGAAAAATTTAATTTTACAAAAAATGTCATAATTACTAAACCAATAAAGCTATTGCTATAAAATTTTCACTACAATCAGATAATGTACATCTAATAGTAAAGCAAATTCAAAATAAATAAAATGCAGATCAGAAAAATGTATGTGATATTAGAAAAATTATTTAAATAAAAGCTACCGCGGCCGAGAAATTTTTACATTTAAATACATAACTTTTAAACTAATAAAGCTACTGCAATAAAACTTTCAGTACAAATAGATAGTGACAATTTAAATTTAATATAATATTCAAATATTAAAAAAATGCAATTAAAATAATGCTATCCAAAATTCAAAAATGTTACGTAAGTTGTCGAAATTGATGTACATTTTTAAACATTCAGGATATGTTTCATGGCTTCGGAGCTCTGCCTACTCTTAATCCTCATTAATTGGTAAATTAAAAACATCCTCCATTGTAAACAAATTTGGTTGTGTTTTGATCTTCTCCAGGTTGGCAGTGCATTTCCTCATGTGTGGAATTGGAATCCTATTGACAATTGAAAAAAATAATGAACAAATAAAAAAGATATTAGTTATTAGAAACACATTTAAAAAATCAATATTTTTAAACAGGATCCACAATTTTCTTTATTTTATGTACATTTAAATTTGTTATAACATAGAACTAGAGTTTTTCGTGTCACCTCATCTTAGATATTAGTTATTAGAAACACATTTAAAAAATCAATATTTTTAAACAGGATCCACAATTTTCTTTATTTTATGTACATTTAAATTTGTTATAACATAGAACTAGAGTTTTTCGTGTCACCTCATCTTTCAATACTAAAATTTAGTATAATTATAATAATAATTATCATTTATGTTTTATAATTATTGAAGCAAAGTATAAGGACTTAAGTAAAATTATTATTAAAATCCATTTTTAAAATTGTACCGTACATGATTAAGAAAATCGAACTACTTTATTATAATACAGCAAATATTTATTTAACTGTTTGAAAAACGCTTCTAATAATAATAGTAATAACCACTGTTTACGTTAGAGATTAACCTCTTCCGGTAAATCGAGTGGACAAAAAATGGCCGCCACCGGCTGCTTTTAATTTTTGGTCACATTTCGGGTCCAATCCTTTATTCGTTCTATAATCTTTATTGTTTTAAATGAGTGATTCACTTTTTAAAATATATGAACTATGTAATTAAGTAGTTTCCAAATGTTACCCCGAGTTTTAAAAAGTAACAAAACATAGCGAAATCACTTACCCAATGTCCACTTTCGATTTAATCGTCTCATCGTGGTCGGATTTCCCTTTTATTTATATCCTCGTAACCGTCATGCACCGCAGATTAAAATAAAATAAGCAGGTTAATCTATTTTAAGAAATGACGCAAAGCAACGCTAAACCCCGACAACTACCGAAAACGGTCAGCGCCAGCTGATCACAGCGATAGGCGGCGAGTAGCCCGCGTCTTCCAACTGCCAGCGAAGCGAGTATTGGAGTACCTATTATTAGACAGATAACATTAATTACCTTTTGATTGTATCCACAGGTATCAAATTTATAATTGGAGTTGTAGGATGGAAATTATAGATTTGTCAACTTTTTAGGTTCAAATTTAAAAGATGGTTTTTACGTCTACAGTGGATGTGCTTTATTGAAGACTTCACACACAAGTGAAATTATTTTTCTTTTGTGGTTGGAAGGTTTTATTTAAGAATCTAGCAAGACATCTGTGAATTATTGCTTAATTTTATTTTTCTTGATTTGCAGAACAACAGCTGCAGCACAAGTACGCAGTGCCATTAGACGTCTTAGAGAGATGAAAGAAATTTAAAGAATAAAGTTAATTTTTTAAGACCCATATTCTTTATTTGTTGTTTACTCTTACATGGTTAATGATTTATCTGGTTTTTGTAATACTTGTATTTGTATGTTCAAGTTATGTAAACGTAACATTTGTGAAATTGCTAGTGACATATTGAATGAATATGATCAGCTTTTGTGCAATGAATTCACCTGGCATTTTAGCTCAGGTAACGAAAATGATTTTACTGCCTCTATACAATGTGACCCGATCTGACAAAAAGATAGATCAGTTGTTTGAGCTGTTCGGAGGAGCTAAAACTACAAGCATCTTTTATATTTTAAAATCATTTTTAATGACCATGTGTGGAAATGCCTACATATAGTGTAGTACACCATTCTGTTATACTGATCCTAATGGCAGGAAGTCCTATTTTGAGAACGGGTACCGAAAATAAATTTTTATAAATCAATTCAATTAAAATTAGGTTTAACTTTAAGAGACAGTTGGCAGTCCTGTACCTTAAACTTAAACACAATAATGTTCTAATAAACCAAGGGTCTCAAATCATCGGGGGGGGGGGGCTGCAGGAGGTATAGTCTGAGTGAGACGGGACCGCAAGTATTCCACACATTAACGTACAACTGTTGCAATCTGCTGAGCCTTTAATAATAAATAAAAACATTAAGGGTTCTCAAGAACTAGGCTTCATTTTCTTCCTCCTACTCCTTGTTGCCAGAGATCTGGCAGCGCTTCTTACACAGCAGAGCAACATCTGGCTTGAGTGAGGAAGCAACTGATACCCTCAGTATAGCTTGAAGATGTTTATGGTATGTTCGGTCCTGAACTATGACTTGTTAAAGTTCATAGTATAGTGGAAAAGAGCTTTTCACACAGATAGGAGTTCCCAAAAAAGGCACATGATCCGCTTGAACAACCTGGAAATCTCGTGAAGGTGGAGGGCAATGTTCTCATAAATTATCCATGCTTGTCTGTTTTTCCAATCACCTCCCTGAACTTAGAATTGCACTGAAGATCAATTAGCTCCATTTGAAGTGCAAGTAGGGGGTGTGTGTGGATCTTCCAAATAGGAGAAATTGTCAGCAAAAAGTTGAGAAGTGGCTCTTACTGTTTTGAAGTTTAAAAACGTGATCAAATTCTTCCTGTAGCTTTTCAGTGGCATCATTATACTTACCACTAAAGGGTGTGCCCGAGTCCATGAGTAATTTGCCTGTTGGGAAAGGGCAGAGGTTTCTCTAAGAATCATAACACAAGTTTTGTGCAGAATGCCCTGACATTGTCATCACTGACAAGCTACCGCTACCCCTGGTCTTGTAATTGTAACTCTAGTTGAGTACATTCAGTTCCTGTTAAAGTTAATATCTATCAACAAGAAAAGCCAAATCCATGAGCCATTTGGGATCCCTTAGTACAGTGGTTCTTAACCTTTTTTGGAGGTACAGGGGGTACCGAAACCAACCAGTTTAATATGCGCATTCACTTTACATTACTTTAACCAAACCCTTCTTAATAGGGAAAAATAAAATAAGTTTTTTTTTCCTGATTCTTTTGGGACCTCCACCAAACCCCTGAGACTGAGTCACTGAACCCCTGGAGTTCGATCAAACCCAGGTTAAGAACCACTGCCTTAGTAATATAGTACCGGTAAGTTAATAGTAATTGTACAGGAACAACCACCCCATCCTTCTCCATGAAGGCTTTCAGTTTCAGAGTGTTCAAACAGGCAGAGGCAGGCAATATTTATGAATTATTGATGAGAATGAGATGCAAAAGAAGAAGCTATTGTAAATTACAAAACAATGTAATTGAAGGGAGAATCAATTTTTATTTTTTTTTTTTGAAGAAAAGGCCTTTTAACTTTTTGACTAATCCTCCTATGAAAGTGACCAAGCAGACTGGTTGGGAATTTCCCTCTTGTAAACACTAGCAGCAATTTTAATTATTTTTTTTTAATAGGGATTCTTTAATAATGTGTCACTGACACTGTCAGATTGCTACAATTTACACAATTATGGTTGTGCATTACCCACTAGCTGACTTTTTAAACTTTTCTCAAAACCGCACTTTGGCCATGCTTGTCTCATAAAATGCTTTAAAATAAAAACTTTGAGCCCGATTTATTCATTACAGTTTTTACCATTGTAATTATAATCAACGTCCAAATCTAAACAAACATAATAAAAATCAGAATTAGACTAGTCTGTGAGAGTCGACTGACTGAAACCGTTGTAAAAGTAAAAGGGTCACATTAATTATAGATATGAGAATGGGGAAAACGCATGGGCCACATTGACAATAAACTTTGCTGACATTGTCATGTAGAAGGCCGCAAAATATCGTCTTGCAGGCCGCAAATGGCCCGTGAGTTTGAGACCCCTGTTCTAAGCCATTCAAGAATTGCCGTTTCGGTTTATTAAATTTGGTTACTATTTCTGCCCAACACGCCATCTGTAAATAACTGACCTCAAGGGAGATAAAACGCAACTTATTTGCATTTTAAAATGACTTTATTTACTAGTACAGTTTTGTGTTAAGGTTAAAGTACTTACAGTTATGTCATACAATATTATTGGAATTAGTACATGGAATCAAATGCTGTTTCTTACATCGGTATTCATGTTGAGAATTCAATGACGTACTGTAGTACCTGTACCGTATCCCAAGATAGTTGGACTGTCTGGAAGTCATGCTTCCTGTACTGGTTGAAATTGTGAATGTGAATAGTACCGGTAGTAGTCGTCAGTGTGCCACATCTCTTCAAGTTTCAAGGTGGTGGTCACTAAGCCTCTGCTTTAGAAAAGCAGCATATTGCACCCGTTACCCAACTTTTAGAACATCCTGTATGATTGCTCCTTATGCTGTTTTCTCCTCTCTTTGTATTAAATTGAAAGTTTTCTTTATCATTCCTGACAAACTTAATTAAGTTGTTCTGATTTATGGATGTTTATTAATAACATATCTCACAATATATGTTTTACAATTAGAAATAGAGCACTGGTATTTTTAGGACTCATTTATTAAACCACTCGACCACCCAGCGCCCATTTAACAACAATAACATCCTTTTCATACACTTAACTTCCTCTTTTCATCAGATTTAATTTATATCTGTTTCTCTCCCTTGTGAAGTAATGAAAATGGTATGATTTTCCGACTGTTCTCATTACTATATCAGTACCGTACTTGATCTCGAATAAGTAGAAATGCTGAAAAGTTATTTATCTTCTTCTATTGATTTTGATTAAGAACTCCAATGAGAAAATGGAAATTTGTATGAAACCCAAGTCAGGAAAAATATCTCCACCAACTCTGATAAATTAAAAGAGGCTAACCAGAGGTGAAATATAGGAACAAGGTGCCAGTATGCAGAACTTAACCAGAAGTGCCAGAACTAAAACTAAAATAGCATACCGGTACTGAAGTTCTGTACTAAATAGTAAAACTATGGTGCTATGGACATTGCTCTGTGGTTCCATTTAAGTTAGCCTCTGAAATAAGTAACCCAATTATTTTACACAAATTTTAATATCGTAGCTTAAACCATCTAAATTTCAGTTCTGACATATTCTCCTTGACTGTACACAGCTAGACATGCACATAATAGTTGTAACACAGGACTCAGCAACACAGTTGCAATTGGTACACTGTAATACTGAAGATAGTATATAAGATCTCTAACTGGTATAACTCCAAAGACGCTGACAAGTCCATGAGATGTATTGTCTAAAAAACGTGATCGCCAATAAAGTAGTACTGCTTGAAAAATGTCCAGGTTCATAGAGGTGGTGGCAAGGGAAGCCTGAAAACAAATCAAAAAGCAATTTCAAAGCAAAATTATTTCAAGAAATTAAATTTTAATTAGCTCAGGAGATCTATAAAATTAATGCTAAAAAAATATTTAAAGTAAAGAAAAGAAAGTCGTGTGACATTTAATTTGTGTGTAGGATGCTGTTTGAGGATCTATGATAATTTGCCAAAATTGAAATAGAAATTATTCAGATACAAAAGTGATCATTTAAAGACAAATGGATTTTTAAAGAAGTTCCACTTTACAAATCTATGTAAAGAAATATATGTTCTCGTGGAACATTGTTTTGGTTAGGACTAGGACCAAAAAATATAAAATTCTTCTCTTCAGTGTGTTCCCCCAGTGGTTTCCAAATCTAAATGATCAAGTTTATTATGTCACCAAGAGAGTTCATTGATGGCTGATTTTTATGCTAGAGAAATACTTTAGAGTTCTTGTGTTTAAATTGTTATAATAGTAAAATGTCTTGGTTAAAATATGTATTTACTTATGTACCGGTACTAAAAATGAATACCGGTATGTAAATGTAATAAAAACATTTCCATTTATTTGGATCAATAAAAGAATCTTATCTTATAAAATTATTTAAATTATACAATGGTGATATCATAAGATATCTTTTTTGATGAAACAGCAACAGCAAATAGTCCCTTCTCGGTTAATTTGGTAATGGTATAGCAAATTATAAAGTAAAATGAAAATAAATTAACATAATCTATTAAAACTGTTCCTCTGACAGTATTAAAAATTAATCCTCTTTTAAAAATGAAATGTATTTCATTACCGGTTCACATATTGATATTTTACTAAAAACGTTCCGAACTGATAATATCGGCTGATTGAATGAATAACCAACATGTCATTTTCAACCTATTGTTACTGTAATTTGGTTGGATGAAAAAATACTGATAGAATGAATAAAGTGACATAAAAAATATAAGCAATTGCATTGCATCAACACCAATATTTAAATATTAGGGTATTTCAAGATAATTGACTAGTCTAGTCTAGTAATTTAATATAATATAAAATAACAAATTTGTTTCCCTGAATTAAATATTTTAAATTAATTTCAGACTAGAAATTTATCAAATATTTTAATTACTGCTCATGATATTATATACACATTACTCAAACCTTGTTAAATACTTTGAGTAAGTTAATTAAAAATGGTCTAAAAAATTGATCAGTCATGTTACCCAGTATTATTTTAAAATATTTTTTGCACAAATTATTTAAGAAATTTTAAATTATTTTCTACTTTTTAGTGCTTTAAACTTTAGTGTTTTTAAAAAAAATTTTCTACGCTTTAGTACCGTACTAAAATTTTATTAGTAAATTATCGAAAGAAGTACGGTATCAATTACTTTTTTTAAAAAATCCTTAAAATCCCACAGCTTTCAAACAACCCACACCCAGATGCGATGTTAACACAACTAAGATGCCACCTTTCTGGTGACCATAAGACAGATGATGAAACAAGCTTGTTCAATCAGTCATGTGTGTAAAAAAAACAATTACGCTGGACAAGATGAAAATGTGAGTAGAAAGAAAGTCTTAAAAACACTCAATTCAGCCATTCATACCACCCATAAATCTGGCACTATATGAATTTATATTATATTGAATATTGCATACACTTTGCTTACATAATCAGATGATTGATTGATTGATTGATTGAATACTTATATAGCGTTAAGTATCCATGCTATTTTAGCGTGCTCACTGCGCTCTCAGTGATGGCATCCGGGGCGTCACAGGGGTTGTCGGAATGATTCATTGTTTCGATGTTTTGCCGCCTGTAGGGGATGCCATCTCCAGGTTTCAATTTAGAGTTTCCTTCTCTTAGATGAGTTGCCGACCAAGGTTAATGGGGTGCTGGTGAGGTTTTTTTGCTTGACTGGGCTTCGGCTGGAATTGAACTTCTGACAACCAACTTGAGATTTGCTCAGTTTAGACCACTCGACCACTAGGCCCACCGTTGCCTGTCAAGCGCTTGTGAACCGGAAACTCTGGCTCTGGCTGGAATTGAACTCCAGACCACCAACTTGAGATTTGCTCAGTTTAGACCCTGGGTGCTGGTGAGGTTTTTTTTGCTTGACAGGGCTTTGGCTGGAATTGAACTCCCGACCACCAACTTGAGATTTGCTCAGTTTAGACCACTCGACCCACCGCTGCCTGTCAGGCGCTTGTGAACTGGAAACTCTGGCTCTGGCTGGAATTGAACTCCCGACCACCAACTTGAGATTTGCTTTGTTGATTTGTTTAGACCACTCGGCCACCCAGCACAACCAGATGGAAAATAATACATGTAAATTGTGACTAAGTTAAATATTTATTTAGTCTAAATGATTTATTGTCATTTCAACTCAAGAGAAAATTCTAAGAACTAGATTTGCTTACCAAAGAGGAGGAATATTGCTGTATACAAGAAATCATTTGTTTTTCAAGTTGATAAGCTAGGAACAGTCCATATGCCATCATGCATGTCCAGCTGCCTATAACAACCAGCAGACATGTCCTGTCCATCAAGGGAAAATTAATATTTGAAATCTTTAAATTTTAATTAAAATGTATCTATGAAGGGAGTTTCTAAAACAGCTAGGGATGTGGGCGTCAAAGGTCCCTTATGAATAAAAATGAGTTTTCTTCAACTTCTACATTATTAGGATAGTAAATTATATGACCGAGAATTCAGACTTTTTTCTCCAGAAGTTACTACACAACAAAGTTATCCACATCAGAATTTGAAAGCTACGGCAGAAGTGTGGGCAGTGTCCCTGTTTACAACCTTTTTTATAGCACATAAGTCATAAATAATAATACAAAGAAAAAGTACATTTCTACCTGCGACAACTTAAAAACAAAATCACAAAATTAAAGAGTTTTTTTCAAAACTGGGGACAGGAAGGTATTGTGTAATTATTGTGACCATCAGATTCAAATGTTTAAGATTGAGGGTGCCATGAAGTTTTTATGTGAAGCATTTTCACCCCAGAACAATCTGAATATATTTTAGAGATATTTAAAAATTACTCCTTGGACCAAAAGAAAGGTGCTGATAACTTGTATCAATAGAATAGATATAACTATTACACTTTTTTGATTTTTGAAAATACTGGTACATGTCTGTTGCCTCAACAAATATAAAAAAAAAATTGTTTGGTGGAACTATCCACATTTACAAATGATCTATAAGTTTATGATGTAATATTGAAAGCAAGTCATCCTAATATAACATAAGAAAAGTGTTTTATTACCATTTCTTTATCCTAGATGGAGTCAGCTTGTTTTTTGCTAGCATGTTGTCCATCAAATAGTACAATAGTATGAAAATTCCAAGACAGTAAGTTAGGATATAAATTTGAAAACTTGCAGACATTGATGAGATATCAAAGTGCTCTTGTATATTGCTCTGTCAAATAACAAAAAAATCAGTTAAACATCACATAATGAGGGCAGTTTTTATTCTTTTGATCATTTCCCAGTATAAGTATAATCTTTGCCTATAAATAATTAAAATTAAATTGATCTTATTGTCCTGTGTTTCGATTCAAGCTTCCAAATACCTTAACATTTCCTTCAAACAGCTTGAACACATTCCTTCATATGATTTAATACAATTAAAACAAGCACACTAGTTGGGAATCTTCCATTTCGGTCAGTGGTTCCTAATTTTTAAACTCACTGCTCAATTCTCTTCTTATACTTATTAAATATGCAATACCATCTGTTAGATGTTAATAATTCAGATGTTAACCTAAAAATAAATTTGGATTCCTCAACCACCTAGGCAACATTTTGCAAAAAAATATTTGTGTACCACCTATCCATATAATTAAAAAATTTTAATAATCATTTTTATTTGTTTAAATTATTTTCAATAAAAATACTGATGAACTTAGACATAAAACTAAAAATAAATATGGCAATGTAAAGATTTCAAATAAAAAATTACATTAATATGTAGGAATTCATTGTGCCATTGAGTAACCTCAGATTTGAAAAGCTCTCCATCAACTGTCTCTTTGATTAAACTCTTCTCTATGCAAAACTGTTTTACTTGGATTTTAAAGTTGTGCAGACTCCAAAAGGTCTCCCCTATATTTAATTAAGATAATAGGTTTTATAATACATTAATATAAAAATGAAGCACCATCAAATGAATTTTTTAAGTTAAAAAAACAAACATTGATAAATCTTAATATGTTTTTATATATCAGAGGTTAAATTAAATAAATAATTCATAATACTATTTCTTTTTTTTTTTTTTACATTTAAACAAAAAAAAACAAAAAAAAAAAAAAAAAAAAAAAAAAAAAAACAACCTATATCTTACCATGCAATTTATTTAACAGCACTATAGTCAGGCAACATAACATAACAGCTTGGACAAGCAGCCAGAGAACCTCTGATTTTGTTAATCTCATTTGGCGCATTTCTGGCCACAAAGAAATACCCCCTCCAGATTTCAAGTGACTTCCCTTTTGACGAATCTCATCATGTTGTTCAATCAAATTTCTTTGTTTCTCCTTCATTATGCCTTGATTAAATATGGACATATAATATTAAATTATATAAATAACTCAATCTCTTTCACATATCAGTAATATACTTTTATTGATGGTCATAAATGTGCAATTTTTAAATGAACATATCTTTAATTTAAAGTGTTTTTAAACAGTTTTGCAATGCATTAATTCTGTATATCGTTTTACACATTTTTGAACATAATTATGTGGAATATACTAACCTGGAGTCATACGGAGCCTAAGTAGTCCTGGGCTTGTTTTATTATCTAAACTATCATAAATATGGTCGGTGCCATTCCTGGTCTGTTCCTGTTTGTGATTTTTGGAATCTCCTAACACAGAAGTCTCAAAAGAATAGGTCTGGGTAGCATTTACATTGTTGTTTTGACTTGGTTGCAAGTCCTTTTTATTTTTTACAACCTCTGGGAAAATTCTCATCATCCGCCTCGACAGTGGTGTTTTATGCTCCATCATTATCTCATCAGTATTTACTTGTGACATTTGATCTTGATTCTAGATCATGTAAAACAGGTATCCTTTCTACAACTCACTGTCTCTTTTCTACAACTACCTGTAACAATAATTAAGGGAAAATTAATTTAAGAAACAATGAATCAGTAATTTGGTGTCAATACTCTATTCTAAAATATCAACAGGTGACAGGCTAACATTGTTTTAGCAAGAAGAGGTATAATTATTTGAATAAAAATATTCCAAAAAAATTGTCTTTACCATAAGGTAAGCTGAACATTTTTTGTCCCATTGTTTTAAGGAGAAATAGCGTTGAAAAAAGAATGATTTAAAAGTTATTATAGCACATTTATTGCAACTGCATTGCAACAATTTCCATGAATTGAAAATAGCATATCATAATAGGGAGTGGCCTAACATGAATTTGCTTGCAGGCCTAAATTATTTATTAATAACAGAATTAATTAACATATTTTCAAACCGTTTTTAAGATTAATATTTTTACTTCTTTTTCTTTCAAACTCCAATCATGGCCAGCAACAAAAATTCTCCATTGAGTCAAATCCTTTGCACCCTAGTTTCATACTTATCATACATGTCTTTTAATATCAAAACTCTTTGCAACCCAAATCAGACCATGACTCTTCTTTACGTTAGTGTTAGGCTTCAACTTCAAGTATTTCTCCTCTGTAAGTTAAGCCTTAGGCTTAGGCCTACTTGTTACAATGGGAGCATTGACTGAAGGCTTGATAATGTTATATATGTGGTTTCTTGTTAATTATGCCCTATCCACAAGGTTGGATTAAGGCATTTTTAAGGACTTTGTCCAGAGACCCAGACAGTGGCATAGGATTGGATCATTGGGATGCTGAGGGGGCGGGCCACCCCAGGCAGCAATAACCCTAGCTACAACATTGGACCCATGAGTCATGCCCATAGTTCCACAGGTTACGTCCAAAGATATAACATTATTATTAATATTAATAGATAACTTCTTTAGTCTTTATTGATCAAAACTGCTTTTGAAAAGTAGGCCTGCTGTAGACGAAGTTTTGAAGTGCCGTATTCAGCCTGGAATCTGGATCCAGAGTAGATTTAATTAATAAACTAATAACTAAACAATGTCATTAATACTATTAATTATTAATAGGCGCGGCATGGGCATGGCATAGGCCCAAACTAATTCCTGTTAAGCCTAACCTAACTTTGACCTAACTAAAAGTTAACTAACTCTTACGCTTATCTCATTTATAATATTAGATGTAAATAATGATTGATTGTAATAATTGAATATGATCAATATTCACGTCATGCCTATTTACTATTTATTAGTATTATAAATTTAGTAGCCGTCAGTGTCAGTCCACACTGACAGCCTAACAAATATCAGTATATGTTAGTTAGTATGTTGACAATGTTAGTAAAATATTTAAATACATATAATATATATATATATATTATACTAATATTACTTATTTATAATTATAAAAAGCTGTAAAATGTGTTAGTTAAAGTAATTGACATAGAAGTCTCGCATCCTCTTGTAAAAGATTGTCGCCTACTGTACTAGGCACTATAATAAATCAGTTAAACTTACCGCGTTCGAACACTAAAATTGATCATTGTCAGACCTTGTTTACAGTGTTTATTTATATGCTATTGGCCACCATTGGGTATTAATATTAACTATGAATGTTGTAGACGAAAGTGAAGTGAGACGCTAAAAAATTTTCATTTGGACCAAAAGCTTCTTTTTAATAGCAAAAATCAGAAGTTTTTTTAAAAATAATTGTGTTGATTTTTTATTGATTAATTTATAAGTATTGGTTTTACTGAAAAGACATCTTCACATCTGTCGTTTAAAAGATTTGGCTTTCATACTTCAAAAAACTTGGCAATCAGGATAAAATAACTCTCAAACGTGTTGATACAGTTTCCGGTGTTTACACATGTAGTTCTTTAGTCTTTAGGTTCAACATTCGAAGTGAAAAAATATATACAATGCAGAGTGACGACGTAAGCAAATCAAATATAGATGATCAATCAACCTAGTGTTACTGCAATACTCAAGTATTTGTTAATAAATTAAATTGTTTAATAATGTAATTTGATTTATAAAATTTATTTTCAGGTCATATGGAGCATAATCAATGGATCTTTCTGTTCCTTCAAAGTGAAGTAAGTCGTTTTCAAGTCCACAGTTCAGTACACTACAGTGACTACAGTACAGTCACAATAAATCACTTATGTCGAGATGTGTAGTGTTAATCAGTTGACAAGTCAAATTCAAGCGTCAAGACAAGTTAAAGTTGAAAATTTGCCATGATAGGCCTATTTTTTAAAATTAAATTAAAAAGAATATTTTAAAGACTAAAGATTTTCATTGATCATGTCTTATCTGAAGTTATCTGTTATCGGTAAATTACGGGGACGAATGCCACCATCTTGATTGACACAACCAGTTAATTCTTTCACAAATGTATCCCTAAATCGATCCCTATGGCTAACCTGAACCCTAAATCAATCCCTATGCCGATGCCTAACCTGAACCCTAAATCAATCCCTCAACCTAACCTAAACCCTAATTCACTGCAACTATAATAAATCGAAGTGGATGCGTACACCACGGCGGTGTACCTAGCGAAATCGTGGGCTTTGGTCTGGGTACACTGCGGCAAAAATTTACAATTGGCCTGGTTTTAAGATATGCCTGTTAGAGAAGATCTTGTGTGGTCAAAGTCAAGTGGTAGAGTGGACGCTTGGCGATATTATATCTTGTGATCGATTCCCAGTAGGGGATCAAGTTTTTTTTCTTCCCATTTTAATTTAAAATATGTTATATTTAAATTATCATGTTCATTTGCAACAGTAGTTTCATGAGATGTTTTTAAATATTTTGTAGCAATTTAAACAATTTAAATATATGTTATATTCAGATTATTAAGTGTTTCAAAAAGTTTTGCCGGCCTTTGACTTTGAAAATACCGGTAATTTTAGTTAGGGGTGTGCCGGACCCCGGTCCGGAATCCTGTTCCGCCGGATTTTGCACTATCCGGTGAAATCCGGTTCCGCCGGATTTACATGTATCCGGAACAACCGGACCGGAACAACCGGATTCCGGAATCCGGAACAACCGGAATCCGGAATATACCGGATTTCGGAATTTGCCAGATTTTGTGACTCACCGGATCATAATCTGAAATAAAAGTAATTCTCTTTCCCGAATTCCACACGATCACGATACATTAATCGATTGTTTCGAGCGTTGAGCTTGTTTAATGTTTAATATTCCGTACATACCAGAGGCTAGAGTCAGCACCGCTAAT
>CAXITT010000061.1:1875537-1922987 GCA_964033795.1 Lymnaea stagnalis
CATGGCCTCGTCGCTGTCTATGGGGGAGAGGGACGAGTTTCTGTTTAATACTGGAACAGTGGACCAGCCCATTATTTATCTTGTACATCATGGAGAGCCTGGATTGTCGTCGTCGTTTCTCCAATGGGGACCAGCCTAGTGTTTCTATCATGCTGCCAACACTAGAGGTATTCCTGTAGCGGTTTAGGACAAAGCGTGCTACTCGTCGCTGGACCGCCTCCAACCTGTCAATGCTCTTCTGGGTAAATGGGTCCCAGACTGAAGATGCATAATCTAAAATCGGACGGATAAAGGCTTTATATGCTCTTTCTTTCACACAGGAGTTGCCAATCTTTAGATTTCGCCTTAAGAACCCTAGGGTCTAACATGCATAAGAGAAACATTTTGAATACTAAGTGATGTTCTATTGTATTTTACATTCTTCGTGTAGTTGAATATTTACCTTTTACTTTTACGAACACCCAAAGAAAATACCAGTACTGGTATATCAATAATATCATAGGAATATTAATGTCATTAATGTGCATGGTCGTATTTCAACCATTTTGCTTTCACTATGCCCTATGCATTGGCAAAATGTACACACAATATCAACGGTTCATTCACAACTCTCAGTCTCACAGCAAATCTTTTGAAAACACCTCGATTTTAGAAACTTACGGAGCGGTAGCAAACTGTAAAGCAAAGCCATAGGTCTGCGTTTACCCTTTTCATGACGGAATTTGTTTCCAGAATAACATGGCATGTGCTATTCTCATGGTAAAACACTACGTTTTCTCACAGAACCATTGCACAATGCGCTTGGGCAGGATTTGTGCTATGTCAAAGTTTTTTTAATTTATTGTTTTTTGTTAAGAAATCGATCCTTGCCAGGGTTGGAGGTGAGTTATGGGCAGAGGCTTAACCAAAAAGGGGGTCTACACAAATCACGGCTCTGGATAGGGGTTGTCCACAAAGGACGTCCGCACAACAAACTTACCTTTTGCGACACCCCCCCCCAGCCGGTATTTTTTACTAATGTGTAATGCCAATGTAAAACTAAATCAATGATATTTAATTATTGTTAAAAGACTTTTAAAATTCACTGTAGTATTTCGTATTTAATCATCATTGATGTGTGTTGAAACACGCTTGGTATCACAATGACAATGCCTCGGACAACTTTAACTTTACGACTTCATGATCAATGTATGAGTATTTGATTCTCTTCCCGTATTGTATTTGTGGCGTAATTATATCTTGGTGCTAACAAAATAGATACACTGGCTTCCCATTCATTTTTTAACCACGCCCCGAGGGATCACATACAATGTTATAATTATAATGCCCTCCCCCCCTCCCCCAAAAACCAACTGGGTTGGGGGGGGGGTGGAGAATAATTTCAAATTAGCTACCCTTTTTATGCCTATTAAGATTCACAATCATAGGATAAAACTTACAACAATTAATAAATACATTTGTATTTCAATATATTGGGGGGGGGGGGATAAAGTCGTTAACTTTAAAAATAAATCATGGTTTAACATAACACCCCCAGCCCCCTCCCTTTCAATAAATTATAAGAAATGCTTTACAAATACTTTGTCACATAATAGGGGAAAAGGATAAAACTTACAACAATTAATAAATACATTTGTATTTCAATATATTGGGGGGGGGGGGGATAAAGTCGTTAACTTTAAAAATAAATCATGGTTTAACATAACACCCCCAGCCCCCTCCCTTCCAATAAATAATAAGAAATGCTTTACAAGTACTTTGTCACATAAGAGGGGAACTTACTCAATATCTCCCTCCCAAGGTACAAAACGAATTTTAAACTGTTTTCAGTTTTAACAAGAGTATAACATTAAATCTACAAGTACCGGTTAGGCCAAAAAGTTAAAGACTCGCTAAGACTGTGGTTTTGCTACTTTAAATCGCTGCGGTGTACGCAGGCCAAAGACTATGATTTAGCTAGGTACACCGCCATGGTGTACGCAGGCCAAAGTCAATAGTTTCGCTAGGTACACCACAGCGGTGTACGTAGTGCCTGCCATAATAAATAGACATCACGGGATGATCTCTAAGAATTAGCCTTAATAAATAATTATGTTTATAAGGCTAAGCCCAAATTGTCTAACTAAGCCTATTTCCAAGAATCTAAAATTAAAGTTTTGTTTAAAAATTAACACTAAACTAAGTAACCGGTGAGTTGAGCCTATTTCACATTATTATTATCATTTTTTGAATTAGGTTTCCAAGGGCACAATTTTTATGTGCAAGCTCAATACAATTCTTATATCCCAACTTTCACAACAACACACCTAATCATTAGATTATAACTTTTACTTATTCTAAAAAAAATATCCTTACTTTTTGGTGCGCAATGTTGAGGTATGTAAATTTAAAAACCATCAACTGAGACTATGTGAAAGGAGGGCAATGGTAGGTTTTGTCACATATCTGATGGATACCAATAAATTTGCCACGTTCATCTACTAATTTTTTTTATCCTAAGTAACTTTAGACATTAGTAAAGCTTTCACTATTAGAGTTTAATAATTGCAAAAAAACTCCTAAAAAGGGTTACAAAGGCCTTTTTTTTTGTGTGTTGGGGGTGGGTTGATGTTAAAGTTCTGTAAAACCAGGAAACATAGAATACACCGGTAGTAATTACATTGGGCCTTTGTTGCAAGTTTTACTTGTCAGGGAGAGGTTTGTTTCTATCTATTGAATGGCATATTTTTCAATTTTCTATTATTAGTAGAGCTCTATGTTCCTTGAAATCTGGTTCAACCTTAATCACAATTTACACATTTAAATTATGGAGTGCATGTATGGGTGGGTGGGCATAATGGATGGATGGATGTCTCTTACTGGATAAGAAAGGAACAGACATATCCATAGCCATTAAAATTAGAAACCAGACTTTTCAAAAAGTAAATCAATTCAAATACCTAGGATCTTTGTTAAATGAAAGAAACGAATTACTAACAGAAATAAAAGAAAGAACATCAGCCGGAAACAGGGCATACTTTAGTAGTCAGAAAATACTAAAAAGTGAAAACATTACAAGAGAAACAAAGAAAAATATTTATTTGCAAGTGAAACTTGGACCCTAACAAAAACGGCAGAAAACCTATTAAACACATGGGAGAGAAAAGTTCTCTTAAAATAAATGGACCAACAAAGGATGATTACGGATGGAGAATACGAACCAAACAGGAATTGTACAGTCTATATCAGGATCCCACGATAGTAACAGAAATAAAAAGGGTAGTCTATGCTGGGCAGGACACTTAGAGAGAATTCCAAATGACAGAGGAGTGAAGAGGGTGCATCACCAAAACGCCAGAGGAAAACGGCTCAAAGGCAGACCTAGGCTTAGATGGATGGATGATGTGGAAAAAGATCTACAACTTGTCCTGGGAATCCAAATATGGACAAGAAAAGCATTAGTTAGGTCTGAGTGGAAGGAAGTAGTGAGGCATGCCAAAGCCCTACATGGGCTGTAGCGCCACAGGGATGGAAGGATGGCTATTAATCTTAGTGTAGAGATATAAGGTACTATTTAATCATGTCATGTCAACCTCAACAGTGCTGTCAATACTTGAATATTTAAGTGAACTATGAAAATCTAGCAGAGATGAAAGAGTTTAATGCCATCTCATGAGTGCAAGCCTCATGCACATACATACATAATATTTATACATTAAAACTGTCCATGAATGCAGATATCATCAAACTAGTGCTTCCAAACACTTTGCACAAAACTTTTAAAATAATAACATATGTGCAGTTTTTGATAGTGTAAGACTGGCTTATATATTAGGCTTCGTATATTACAGTCAACCATTACAACTTTTTACGCCATGAACCCTTTTAGCATATTATTCCCAAGAACTAAAACTTAAATATATATTTTTTAAATTTATCGTGTTATCTATGTGACAAAATCTCTTTTCCTTTATGCTTTAGAGACTTAATTTAGCATATCTGCATAATTAGAATTATTTAAAATCATTGAAAGCATTTCATTTTGATTCCAATGCTTAATATCTATTAACTAATTTTTCTAGAACAAAAAGTCAGAAGTTTTGTCGTAATGAGTTCAGCTTGACTGGCCTGTGTAATCGATCAACATGTCCATTAGCAAACAGTCAGTATGCAACAGTCAGAGAAGAAAAGGGTAATATAAACCATTCAATTATTTACTACATTCCTATCTAATAAGTTACTCCGGTGCATAGTTTCTTTCATTGACTTGTGTCAGAACTATAACTTCTGAATTCTTAATTTGTACATGAGAATTCTTTTATATTTTGTGATAAATAATTGCACTGAAATGATTAGATCTATCATGTTATGAACTTTACTTTGATGACAGGTGTGTGTTATTTATACATGAAAACAATAGAACGAGCAGCATTTCCTCGAAGGCTCTGGGAAAAGGTAAAACTTTCTAGGAGTTATGCTAAAGCCCTCAAACAGATAGATGAACAGTTGATATACTGGCCAAAGTAAGTACCTTATTTTTAATTTACTTAAAATGAGGTTAATCTTAATTAGTTCAACTTATTGGCTCATAAAAATACTATCTATGCAAAAAGTCCCCCCCCCCCTTTTTTTAAAAATTTTTATAGTCGCTACAGATTTTTTTTACTTTGTTCAGATTGCATTAGAAAATGTATTTTTAATTTGACTTTTATTAAAAAATAAACAAATTTTTTTTTTTCAGGTATATGAAACATAAGTGCAAACAAAGGTTGACAAAAATCACACAATACCTTATCAGGATAAGGAAACTTACATTAAAAAGACAGTAAGTTATTAACATTTAAATAAGAAGAAAATTGTGTTTTTTAATCTTACTTAACTTATTAAGGATTGAAAATTGACATTTGAAGGGCTTATTATCCTTTCTTGTTAAATCATAACTAATCATTTAATCCAATAAAGTTGCTAAAAAAAATGCCTCTGTTTTAATTTCAATAAAATCATGTCAATTATTCGTCCTCTTTTCTGTTAAAACTTTCCAAGAAAATACAAATGGAAAATTGATTTGTAAATAAACAATGGACTGTTTTACCATCTATTAGTTTTAAATATGTTATCATACAGCAATCAAAACATATGATTTGTTGATTTTTTTTTCCAGGAAAAAACTTGTTCCATTAAGCAGAAAGGTTGAAAGACGAGAATCAAGACGAGCAGTATGTTATGATATATATTTAAATAACAAAATTTCTTAGTTGTATTTGCTTTGTTTTTATTTTCAAAAATTGGATTTTTATCAATATATCAATAAAGAATAAAGAATACATTTCTTATTGTCTATTTCAGGAAAAGGCACTGATCGCAGCCCAGCTTGACACTGTCATAGAAAAGAATTTACTACAGAGATTAAAGGAAGGCACTGTACGTTTTTAATAATTTTAAGGACCCTTGCTCTAAAATTACACCTTTATGATCGTTGTATATGAGTTTAGAGGAATAGAATTAATTTTTAAATTTATTTTTGAGATTTATTGAGCTCTTCAGCAACCTTCCAAACTAGTTATGTTATATAATTGTTTCTAAGGTCAAATTTGGGCTTTGGTGAGGTGACCTGGTACCTGCCAGAGGCTAATTCTCAGGTGCCCAAATCTTAAAAAACGAAATTTCTAATTACCCCTCTACTGTCATTAGTGCTCTCTAATCCCCACTACTGCCGCTACCAGGCTGTGGCACGTTGCGATCATTGTCACGTATGATGGTCGTTCTAGCAACTAAATTACTCTGGTAATATTTACTGCTCTCACAAGAATTAAGCTCCTTTTTATCTCAAATCATTTGAGAGTTCAGCATGTTTTTACAGCCTCTTAGTAAACACAGCAATAAGCTAAGTTTACTAGACTAGCAAATTTAGATGATGAAACAATAGAACAGAAGGATGTAGAATTTATAAAATTAGTTTAGAAAGTAATTGTGATCATCTTTTAGTTGATGATATTAATATCTGAAACAGACTATAAAAATCAAACCTGTGACATGGGTAGATAATAAAACCTGGCTGGTGAACAGTGGTCCATGGTGATGGCTGGTGAACTTATTGACTTCCTACATTTTCTAAAAATGTGTCTGCTTCCTTTAGTAAATGGTGTGTTTGTTGGCTGGATGGGTACCAGGGCAGGTGTTTTCCCAATTTTTGATAGCCCTTGTGAAATTTCAAATTTTTGTTTATTTTAATGTTATGATCGCCTTAAGATGTACATAAGAATAAAAACAACCTCAAAGTTCTTTCTGTTTACATTTTTTTTTTAGTATGGAGACATTTATAACTTCCCTCAAAAAGCCTTTGACAAAGTGACTGAAGAAGAAGAAATTTCTAGTGATGAAGAGATGGAAGAAGAGACAGAGGAAGGGGAAGAAGATGAATTAGAAAATGGTGAATTGGAGTTTGAGGAGGAAGATGAAGAAGTAAGTCTAAAAAGATTTTTAGAAATTTAATTTATTATTTCTACGTTTGTTACTTGGGCAATTAAACTGTCAGCTGCATAAGTTTTTAACATTTTAGTATTCTAATTTTAATTCAGTTTTGTTGATAAATAAAGTGCATACATGGTACATTTATTTTATGTCGTTTATTTGTATTAGATTTTCATTAAAATTAAAAAATGTTAAATATTTAAAACAATAAAGGAACATTTAAATAATTCCCTAACTAATGGTTGTATTTGTTTAAGTATAATTTAACACAAATCTACACTCATTGAGTTTCCATTAAATATTTGGTTAAAAAAAAGTATTCCTTAAATTATATGCTTGCTGATACTGCATACATTTTAACTTGAACTTCTCATTTTCAAAGTGTAAAGTTCAAATAACTTACAAGAATTTTATTGTCATTTCTTTTTTTCCTATTTGTTTATTTCAAGATAATACTTTTTGTAAATGTTTCAACTCATTTTAGAGAATGATTAACGGGAGGGCTTCGGTGTCACTGTGATTTAAATTTAGATTGAGAGTTACTGTTCTTGATACAAAATTCTCATTTTTTAGGGTGTTGGAGATGTGGAATATGTTGCTGATGAAGATTTTGATGAAAGTGACATTTCAGATCTAGAAGTAAGAATTTAGGTGTTACCTTTCCATTACTGGACTTCATTTAATTGAAAACATTTTAAATTAGTGTTGAAATGTTTGGCTTTGGCATATTTATAAACACTGGTAAATAACGTTGCTTTTTTTACAAGATATGCTCTTTATCAAAATACAGTGGGGTGACAGTCTTGGCTGCACTTCTTGCATGAGAATATAGACTAGTGGTTTTCTTTGCTTTTTTTTGTTGCTTTAAATAAGGGCTAGGTTTTCAATATCATCTGATTCCTAAATTCTTTGCCGTTCGCCTGTCATAAAGGTGATCAGCTATTCTCTCCCATTTGCCAAGTTGATTTTGGCTTCCCTCATTTTTCTTTTACAAAAATCTTTATAGAGCAGACATAGCCATTTTATATGTCTTCCTCCTTCAATTCGATTATCAGATTTTGTGAATATTTTCATTACTAGATGTAAACTTAATTATTCTACATATGGGACTACACTCAAGCATGCACAAACGGCTAATTTAAGAAACATAAAATTGAAAACACAATTAAAAGAAAGGAATTCATGTTTGGAAGTAGAACCTTATACATCCACTAAGAATTATCAAATATTTAAACTTTTTTTGTAACATTCTTATCAGTGCTTCAAAAATGACATATAATTGCAAGGAAATTTATCAGTGCCAAGGAGCACTTGCAGTGTAGAGCACTTTCCTCATGGAGCACTTTCCCCATATTCTTCCATTTTTTTAATCAAGTACAATCTATTCCAGGACATGAATGAAAGTCAGTCTGATTCAGATTCTGAAGTTGAAGAAAAAAGGAAACAAAAAGGCAAGAAAGCTCCCGCAAGAAAGAGGAAAGCCCAGGTCCATATCGAGTATGAGGAAGATGTTCCTTCAACGTCTAAGGCTCAAACATTGACATTCTAAATTTTTGTATAAGAAAATTGCATTGGGACATTTTTCAAAAATAGTTTAATATTTGGCATACCAAAATGGGTCTGTTCAGTTGGTTTTATAAACTAGCAAGGTCTGGCTGCTGTGATGAAAGGAGGTGATCAGTGAATGATAATGTAAATTTAAATTTTCTGGGCATCATGTTTTTTAAGGGTGGGGAAAGTTAGATGACCTCTTATGCTGTATGTAAAATAAAATTTTGCTGTACAAAGAAAATCATTTAAGTATTTTGTCTTTGTTTTAAAAAAAAATTGTTTAAATAATGGCTTTATTATTTATATCCGTGGGTGAAATTGAACTGTTATTGTAATTATATGTCAATATCTATAATCCAAGATGTTAACTACAAGTTACAAGCTAATTTATTTTTAGGTTATCATTTGCTTAAGCAGACCTGAATTCTTTTGTTTTTTATAAGCTTGCTTGCCTGGTGATCATTCAAATTCAAATGTCTGTAATAGTACATAATTCACACTTCATCATCATCATGTCCCTTAGTCCTTGGACCGTTGGGGGCGCCACAGATGACATGTGAACTATCCTACTCCATTCGTCTCTGTCTTCTGCACTTCGCACAGCATCGCCTAGTTTTAGTCCCATCCACTCTTTGATGTTATCTTCCCATCTTTTTCTTTGTCCTTCCTCTTCTTCTCCCTCTCCTCTTGTGGTGCCCTGCATGATTTCTTTGGCGAGCCCTTGTTTCCTTGTCACGTGGCCATACCATTGTAGTTTGCGCTTTTTTACAGTTACCAGGAGGTCATCGTACTGCCCATTTGCTTGACGAACCATTTCTTTCACTTGATCATTGGAGATATTGCCCCTATAGCAGATGCCAAGAATGCTTCTGAAACATGTCAACTCCATCGCCTTTATTTTCCTTTCAAGTTCTGCTGTTAATGTCCAGGATTCGCAGGCATACAGGAAAATGGAGAGGACTAATGAGCACATCAGCCTGATTTTGGTGCTGGGGAGCTATATTTTTGTCGTTCCATATTTTCTTAAGCCTCTTTAGTGCTGTTGTGGTCTGGGCAATCAGGCTTGGAGCCTTCTTCAGAGACTATTGCTCCTAGGTGTTTGAAGCTGCCTACAGTCTCTAGTCTTTCCTCCCCAACCTTAATTTCAGTGGCGATGCTGGTGGTGTTTGTCATCAGTTTTGTCTTTTCGGCACTGATTTGCCTGCCATAATTCGATGAAGTCTTATCGAGACTCTTTACTAGGTTGGCTAGCTATTCTTTGTTCCCAGGCTGTCCATCTATGTCATCTGCAAAGCGTAGGTTGGTGATTGTTCTGTCACCAATGCTGACTGTCCCTTCATGCGCTTCCAGAGCATCAGACATAATACTCTCTAGGAAGATGTTGAACAGGGTGAGGGAGAGCAAGCAGCCTTGTCGTACCCCAACTGTAGTCTTAAATCATTCTCTAATGTTGTTGTTGAAGAAGACTGCACTGGTGGCCTTATCATAGAGTTTGCATATCATTCTGGTTAGGTTTGTGTTGATGTTGTAGGGCCTCATGGTGGTCCATAAAGCAGCATGCCAAACCCTGTCGAGTGCTTTCTTGAAATCTACAAAGACGTGGTAATATAGGTTTTGTTGGTGTTGAGCATATTTCTCACATAGTATTCGGAGGTTTAGGATCTGCTCAGTGGTGCCGCACTTGGGATAATGTAAGAGATACAACTACAACAAAAGACAAACTAGTGGATCATCACTGATAAAAACCATTATATTTCAACTTACTATTGTCTGTTATTATTATTAAAACTAGTTCCAAAGTAATTCATAAACAACAGCTCTATTTATACAAACTTAACATGCAGATAATGGCATAATTATTTGTTTCTGTTGAATTTAGAATCATGAAAATTCAGTTAGTTCCCAATCACTTCAATTATCTACAGACTTGAAATTTGGTACATGACTTTATTCTCTTAGCTAACTAGTAAGTGTCTGTTGATTAATTCTTAGTCAAGGGATCTCAACCTACATATTTGGAAACAAAGGTAAATATAAATACTATGTTTTACAAATGGGAGCAACAATTACAATTGCCATTACATTTGTGACAGTTACTCTTGTTAGTTTTGTGGGCAGAACATGATTGAAAGTTTGCCTGGAAGGTAGTCTGTGTACTGTGTAAGGCAGAACATGATTTAAAGTTTTGCCTGGATGGTAGTCTGTGTACTGTGTAAGGCAGAACATGATTTAAAGTTTTCCTGGAAGGTAGTCTGTGTACTGTGTAAGGCAGAACATGATTTATAGTTTGCCTGGAAGGTAGTCTGTGTACTGTGTAAGGCAGAACATGAATTAAAGTTTTCCTGGAAGGTAGTCTGTGTACTGTGTAAGGCAGAACATGATTTAAAGTTTGCCTGGAAGGTAGTCTGTGTACTGTGTAAGGCAGAACATGATTGAAAGTTTGCCTGGAAGGTAGTCCGTGTACTGTGTAAGGCAGAACATGATTGAAAGTTTGCCTGGAAGGTAGTCTGTGTACTGTGTACCTTTTCTTTGGTTATGTCATTTTTTGTTAGTGAATGAATGTTGGTTTATCAAATAGGTTCCCATCCTTTTTTTTTTTCAGTCATGGTCCCATTTTGTTCAAGCAAAGTTTCCCTTCGACCACAATACATACAAAAAGTAATATATTGTGTTAGAAGAAAACACATGGAACATAATTTATTAAATGGAAGTCTTTTGAAATTATTCAAATTTTATTAAGACAAAGAATTCAAATAATTGACACATTTTTGTTGTTGCTGTTTTGTTGTTACTGTTTTGTTGTTGCTGTTTTGTTGTTACTGTTTTGTTGTTACTGTTTTGTTGTTGCTGTTTTGTTGTTACTGTTTTGTTGTTACTGTTTTGTTGTTGCTGTTTTGTTGTTACTGTTTTGTTGTTACTGTTTTGTTGTTGCTGTTTTGTTGTTACTGTTTTGTTGTTACTGTTTTGTTGTTACTGTTTTGTTGTTACTGTTTTGTTGTTACTGTTTTGTTGTTACTGTTTTGTTGTTACTGTTTTGTTGTTACTGTTTTGTTGTTACTGTTTTGTTGTTGCTGTTTTGTTGTTACTGTTTTGTTGTTACTGTTTTGTTGTTACTGTTTTGTTGTTACTGTTTTGTTGTTGCTGTTTTGTTGTTACTGTTTTGTTGTTACTGTTTTGTTGTTACTGTTTTGTTGTTGCTGTTTTGTTGTTACTGTTTTGTTGTTACTGTTTTGTTGTTACTGTTTCAGTCTGACAACCCACAGCATTTTCTGGACATCATGTTTGGGGTAGTCACTCATCTTTTGGGGACCAGGGGTAGTCACTCATCTGTTGGGGACCAGCGGTAGTCACTCATCTGTTGGGGACCAGGGGTAGTCACTCATCTGTTGGGGACCAGGGGTAGTCACTCATCTGTTGGGGACCAGGGGTAGTCACTCATCTGTTGGGGACCAGGGGTAGTCACTCATCTGTTGGGGACCAGGGGTCTTATAATGGTACGATGTGGTCTGTGGGATGGATCATCATTTTGGAATTATAGTAATAGTATATTTCTTCTCATAACATGAAGTTCATGATGAAAGATTTCACATGTCCGAACAATAAGGAACTTTTCAGTAGTAGATCACATGCATTGAGTTGTGATGGTCGCTAATTATACGCTACTCGACGTGGGTGAATACATTTTCTGACACTTAAGCCACCAGAGTAGATTTCCAACAGTTTTTACAATTTTTATTTTAGATTAGATAGCTGATTTGCATCAACTTCACTATGGTTGGTGTGAGCCAATGCGGTTAAATCATATTGTGACCCCCCCCCCCCGGATGTCCCCATGGCCCTCCCCTACTCCCCTGTCTTTTGTACCAGACTAAAGTTATCGTCGTAAAGTTACTTGTTATAATAGGAAGAAAAAAAAACACTACGCGCTAAGGGGTGGGTTACCGGAAATTTGATCGACAGAAATTTCGTCGACGGTAAATTGATCGACGGTAATTTGATCGAACGGAAATATGATCGAAACTTTTTTTCAGTTCACACGTTAAAATTTTCGCCAAATTTCTTTTTGAACTCACTAAACTATATAGTAAAACAAAATAATGCGTTCAAAAAGGAATTTGAAACAAAATTTTAACGTAAAAACTGAATAAAAGATTCGACCAAATTTCCGTTCGATCAAATTACCGTCGATCAATTTACCGTCGACGAAATTTCTGTCGATCAAATTTCAGGACACGAAGGGGGGTGTCCATTAATTATGTCAACACCTCAGGGGGGGGGGTATGGAAATGTTTGACATTTTTTTCACACGGCGTAGGTGGGGGGTTCAGATTACTTGACGTCAACAGTATGTTTTCTCTATTAAAATTTTAATCTTAAAATTGAATGGTTATTTTATTATTTGAAAAACAATTAATGAGTGTAAATAGTCTTATAATTTTTAGGCTCTAAACAATATTAATATATATTGCATGTGTGTCTGTCTGTGCACTGCCGATGGCTGGTCAGAATGTTAGCACGTAAGTGTAAGTACAAGAGAAATCAAAAGTTGGCCTCTCTTCACTTGTAGATTCTGTTTGTCGCAAATGACAAGGGCGGCATGTTTGCGATCATGTTGCAGTAATGGAACAAGGACAATGTTCAAGTGTCATGTGCAGCCACGATAAATGATATTGATAGTGCAGGAATACGATATTTTTAGAATTAGTGGAAGGTAAAGTGATTAACAATAATAGCATCGCTGCTTGAATGGATTTGCAAAATATGCAACATCTATTTTGCATCACAAGTCATGTTGAAAAAGCATGTTCAACAGCACCGACAATGCTCTCTAGAGCAAAGAAATTACCACCAGATCCTCAACACAAAAAAAAAAAAAAAAAAAAAAAAAATGGATTCAACCAATGCGAGTAGCTGCAAGGAGATAGAGAGAGCTTATGGCAATTATTGCTCACGACGACGATGTTTCTATTTTAAGTGCTCAATGGTTAGATGAGGGTGATGTTGACTGGTATATCAGTTCCGCAAGATGAAAATTATAAATCAGCTATTATGCCCATTGTCACGATAGAGCAGCGGTCACCAAACTTTTTTCACAGAGGGCCGGATTACGGAAAAAATGACGAGCGCGGGCCGGATAATCATTCTGTACAAGACTTGCAAGCCAGAACGAAAGCTCCGGGGAAAAAAAACGAAAAACTAAGTTTAGTGTTCCATGTTAATCATGGGTGAGTGGCGTGCAATGTACAAAAAACAAAGAAAACCAACATATTTATTTAATAAAAAGTTATAAAAGAAGGCGAAGTTAGGAAAAAGATAGTTACATTAGACCTAGTTCGCACATATTCGAATCTCAAAAACTAAGCAGCAAAGGGGTTAATGAGATTTGTGAAACTGACGTTCTGCTTTCAAGATATCATCAATGTTTGGTTTGGAATTGCTGCATCCGATCAAAAGAATTGTTTTCAAATGTTCATCAATCCCTCTCGTTCGATGTGTTGACTTCACATACTTTA
This sequence comes from Lymnaea stagnalis, assembly GCA_964033795.1. Lineage (NCBI taxonomy): Eukaryota > Metazoa > Mollusca > Gastropoda > Lymnaeidae > Lymnaea > Lymnaea stagnalis. The sequence goes on from CAXITT010000061.1 coordinate 1,889,052, forward strand.
TTTTTTGAAAATGTTTGCTCACAGCCATAAGTTGTTCCGTGCATGCTGCAAACGGATGCCAACTCTTCCGTTATCTAAAAGTCCTAATTGACACCACAAGTAAACACGAGAAGTTGTGAGAGATCAGTAGACTTATCCAGTGCCAGAGATTACCGCAGCAAGTTCACAGCTTTCCCACGTATCTGTAGCACTAAGTTCTCTCCAAGTTCTTCTGTCCTCCGTACAACTAAAATCGCCGAAAGGCAGTTAGTTCCATCCGCGGCGACTACGATTTTTAATGTCCCCGTATCTTTCCAACATTCTTCTTTCTTTCACCCATTTACAGTTTGTGATAGTTACCAGACTATAATAGATTAGCGGGAAAATGCTTAATGGAAATTGTATCTTATTTTATTATTTTTTTCAAACCAGGTTTTCCTAAAAAACAACAACCTCGTAGGTTTTTAAAAATGATGTCATCATTTGTTTAATTAATTCTTATTTAAATACATCTTGTTTTATGCTCATCTGACTTCGAGTTTGAACCACGTTTCATTTCACCAGTAACTTTATTTTTTACCGGTGATATACTGTGATAATGTGATCTGTACGTCCACTCAATATAAATTAATATCAATAGCAAATACATGTCTTCAAAACAAAGTGACCGCAGATTGTATTATAAACGTCGGTCAACTACTTTTAGTAGTTAACTTTTTTTTACGCCAGCTTAACTTCGATGCGAATATTAATTTTACATACTGTACGTTTATTTATTTACTATTAAGATACCGTATTATACGATTTTAAAAGATATTTTACGATTTTAGGAGCTCCAGGCTCAAGGGTAAACAGGTCTGTAATAAACAAGAAAATCTAGTTACAATGACTTAAATTTGAAAATGGTAAATTTAAGGCGCACAGCAGCCAGGAGATCTCTGCACGTTTGAAGATCTCCTAGTATTCTAAACATAATATTGACATTTAAATTGCATCAAAACGTCTCGTGTTCCATTCGTTTTATCAAACAAATTCAAGTACCAACGGCGGGCTGGATGAACTGGCCTCGCGGGCCGAAGTTTGGTGACCCCTGCGATGGAGCAACACCTGGCTACTCCATGGGAAGATGATAGCAGCTAGAAACTATACACCAATTGTCAGTTATACTGACAAAAATTATATTTATACTTCCACAAACAATGATATTTAGTCTTTAACAACCTTTTAATTTGTTCTGCATTATAAAATTTAAGTGTAAACATTTTAACTTGTTGATTTACAAGTTAAACATGTAGCAAAACGTTTTTCCTACAATTGTATGTGTCATTTAAATAGATGAGCACAAAGTCAAATGTATTTATATATTTATACATTTATACATTTATACATTTATACATTTATACATTTATACATTTATACATTTATACATTTATACATTTATACATTTATACATTTATACATTTATACATTTATACATTTATACATTTATACATTTATACATTTATACATTTATACATTTATACATTTATACATTTATACATTTATACATTTATACATTTATACATTTATACATTCATATATTTATATATTTATATATTTATATATTTATATATTTATTTTACTTTCGAGATAAATGTAATCATTCAAAAAATCCTTTTACATTTATTTTTTTAAAATGATAATTAGTTATTCTAAAAATTTTTAAAATTGCATAAAAGAATTAACTATGTATGCATGCATATTTGCAAGCCTACCTGTCGTTTGAGTAATGAGTGTCAAAGTGGTGCATGCTTTTTTCCCATTGTTGATGCTAGCATTTATGAAAATTTTATAAGGAGTATTCCTCGATAAGCCAGTTACAGAATATTCAACAGCACTGTTCGACGTTTGGTTGACTCTAGGGACTGTTACCGTACCAGCCACACGAAATATGGTGGTCCCCAAGTCTTGATATGTTACACTAAACGTCTGTGGTTGGCCACCATTGAAGCCCGGCTTCCATGAAAATGTTAAACTGTTTTCCAATATTCGAAGGACCTCTAAATTGTAAGGACAAGCTAGAAAGATAATAGTTTTCACTTTAAAAAATAAAAATAACAGAGGGTAATTTAAAAAGCGAATTTAAAAAAAAATGCATAACTGAAAATCTTTTGATATGTTTTGTGAAGGGAAAAAATACTGTTAATATATTATCATTTACGACTAGTTAAATGTGTAAATTAAATTTAAAATTTAAAAAAATATTCCTTATTGGGTATTGGTACTTAAAACAATTTAAATTTTTCATTGGAGCATATTCTCATTGTTTGCCCTAGGTTAAGCGTCTTTGCTTGTTTAAAGCGACTGAGACATCTAGAGTGTGACCTGACATCAGATGTATGATTATTTAAAATGAAACGCTTTTCCAACAAAATTTTATTATAAAATAATTGTATCCAACACTTTAGAGTTATTTTAGCCATATGACTAAAAATGTGTTAATTGCAGGACATATTTGGAAAAAAAGTCTTCTTATGTGTACGTTTATCTCTTGGAAGATGTAGTAGGGAAAAAAAAAAGTTGGTTGAAACATAGATAAATGTAATCATTCAAAAAATCCTTTTACATTTATTTTTTTTTCAATGATAATTAGTTATTCTAAAATTTTTTAAAATTACATAAAAGAATTAACTATGTTTGCATGCATATTTGCAAGCCTACCGGTCGTTTGAGTAATGAGTGTCAAAGTGGTGCATGCTGTTTCCCCATTGTTGATGAAAATTTTATAGGGAGTATTCCTCGATAAGCCAGTTACAGAATATTCAACAGCACTGCCCGACGTTTGGTTGACTCTAGGGACTGTTACCGTACCAGCCACACGAAATATGGTTTTCCCAAAGTCATGATATGTGACAATAAACGTCTGTGGTTGGCCACCATTGAAGCCCGGCTTCCATGAAAATGTTAAACTGTTTTCCAATATTCGAAGGACCTCTAAATTGTAAGGACAAGCTAGAAAGATAATAGTTTTGAATTTAAAAAATAAAAATAACAGAGGGTAATTTAAAAAGCGATTTTTAAAAAAAAAAGCATAACTGAAAATCTTTTCTTATGTTTTGTGAAGGAAAAAAAAACTGTTAATATATTATCATTTACAACTAGTTTAATGTGTAAATTAAATTTAACATTTTAAAAAAATATTCCTTATTGGGTATTGGTACTTAAAACAATTTAAATTTTTCATTTGAGCATATTCTCATTTTTTGCGCTAGGTTAAGCGTCTTTGCTTGTCCAAAGCGACTGAGACATCTAGAGTGTGACCTGACATCAGATTTATGATCATTTAAAATGAAACGCTTTTCCAACAAATATTTTATTATAAAATAATTGTATCCAACACTTTAGAGTTGTTTCAGCCATATGACTAAAAATGTGTTAATTGCAGGACATATTTGGAAAAAAAAGTCTTCTTATGTGTACGTATATCTCTTGGAAGATGTAGTAGGGAAAAAAAAAGTTGGTTGAAACATTGGACAAAGAAAATCTTGTTTGACTATGACATGCAACAGCATTCAATGTTAGAGGGGATCTGTCTGTGGTAAACAATGTTTCTATCATGTCGCTTATTACTGGGAACGAGTAACCATGCACACGGAAAAAGCTATAGTTATAGTCTATTGTCCTTATCACTATCCGTTTCTGAGATATCCGCAGAAGGTTTCTAAAGTGAATGTCACTGTCGATTGACTTACTATTAAGTTTTGCGTGTTATCGGGTGAGTAAGTGTACAAACATTACCCTTAACTTGACATCTTGATGTGGGTCGAAATGAGAGGTTAGATAGAGGTCACTCAAGGGAACGTGGAGATAAATTTTGCCTTACTGATCATCATTTTTTATTTGTTGACATCGGAGATAGGTTAAAAGAGCAAAGTTTTAGCGCAATCGGACATCAGAAAAAAGTTCCAGATTTGGATGCAAAATCACTGCTAATCTAATGATCGTGGGTTTGTTTATTGTCATTAGAGATGGGTAAGAGTACACAATTTCATTTCAATTTAATCCCAATTTTAAAAAAAAAATTAAATATATTTAGTAAATTCTATTTTCGAAGTATGTAATAGGAGATCAGAATGTAGAGTGAAATTTATGACTAAAATGAGTATGGGATTTACAGAAAAATTAAATTGTTGCTGGTCAATGATGACCTATCAGTGGACCAAAAAAAAAAAAGGATTGACATCGTTTATTATTATCGAGAAACGGAAACGATTTGTACGGAAAGCTGCAGTTAGAGCCCAATGTTACATAACTTACCGTTCCTGAGATATCTTGAGAAAATAATATAGGGTCGATCGAGGTCATTGGTGACACGCTGATCATTAAGTGGTGTATTGTCATCGGGAATCGAAAAAAAGTTTCGGCACATTTGGAGATAAGGATGAGGGTAAAAAAGGAGATGCAGGATAGAATTCACTCAATGGTGATTAGACCTCACTAGTGACCAATTGCTCATAAAAGGTTTATTGTAATTGTGTGTGCAAAACGTAAAATGTTATAGCTAGTTCGCACATAAGAATTTGGGTCAAAAGATGATACTAGAAGTACCATAAGGGAAATATATGTTCACATATGAACCACTGATCATGAACATTTTTTTTTTGGTAATCTTTGGTGGGTTGGTGTAAAAAGTTTCAGCCCAGTTGAACATCTGGGACGTTTTTACCTTGTTGATGCAAGATTTAATGCGCAAAGGCAACTCAAGTGTTAAATGTAAGTCATTTGGGACATACAATCGAAGCAGTTACTCTATTGGACATAGGCAGATGTCAAAAGTTAAATATTAATTTGACCTCTAGAAGTGTGTCAAATATAGATGCTTGTTTCCAACACACACACAAAAAAACCCCAAAAAAGTAAATGTCAACCAAATAAAAGGCAAAGAATAGAGATGGTTGCAGATTGTAAAGCTATCTCATTAATAATAATCGATGTGAATGTTTTGGGTTGCATGTATATGAATATTTATATCCCAAAAATTTTGCTTATTATTTCATAGTGTAGTTAGATGTAGCCGTTATTTTACTGTCTCTTATACTTTCGTTCTTTATATTTAAAAAAAAAATAATGTTCACTTTATTTTTGCTCGATAAATACTGAAAAGTTTTTCAAGGAAATCTATACACTTCCTGTGGCAAAAGCTGTTTTCAACATAGGCGGAAATTTGTAATTTAGATTCTTAAACTTTTGCGAAAATACACAAGTCAATTTGTGTAAGCTCTGTCAAAAGAAACTCTTTTGATTGCAATGAAGAAGCATTGCGGATGAAAATGGTAAACGCTTGTGTAATGCCATTTATTGAACAAAATCAACCACGTTGGATATATGTTTTTTTGTTGTTGCGCAAATTTATACTTTGTGTAGAAACCCATGTTTATAACTTTGTAAAGAAATTTGTGAAAATTACAAGAACAGTCAAATAGTAACACCAACGTGTAATAAAGCAGACCTTAACGATTATGGATTGTTCAGTTAACTGAATTTGCATTGATTGTTTTTGTTTACATCTGATACTACAATTGCTTTAAAGTGAAACTTTAATTAAACGATCAATATAAATGTGTAGAACGATTAACCAATTTTATAATTTAATTTTTTTCAGGGTTATATTACTTTTTAAAAAAATCAATATATATATATATATATTAAAAAAAAAAGATCATTGATGTGAAAGAGTAAATTTTTATAATTGCTTTTTTAGATTAAGTTTCCTTATATTAAACGAAGGATAATTTTGTATATATTTTATTCAACACTTGATTAAATCTGTATTAAATTTAACATCATCAGCATGCTGTTAACCTTATACACATATTCATACATAATATGATATACCTTTGCGTGATTTAAATGTTCGTTATTTTGTTCGAGTTTTATATTGTTATGTAGCTTAATTATTGATTGATACTATTAAATATAATAATGAATGTTACATTTTTCAATGCAGAGGTAGGGGATCTTTATGCTGCATGGAGCATCGTTAACATAGAATGATTTTAATAGACTTGCACAGTCCTCATCTCCACCATGATAATATGGCTCATTGTTGGGCTCTCCTTCTGCCCAAAGCTGATCAAGTTCCGTAGCTTTTTCGTTTGAGGCTGCCCAGATAAATTCGCGTTCCTTGTTTTCGTCACTTGCTCCGATCCAAACTATAATTAGGAAAAAAAAAAATATAATTTACATAGGATTAACTTCCATATGGTTATATTAAATAGTCTCCAACAAAAATTATCTTTACTCTTGAATGTCATGTCTTCTGAACAGTTTTGTCAGTAAGATGTCAGACCTTATAAATCACCAGTAATAAAACATATTCTTTTACTTCCAGTAACCCTGGTTTTGAAAAATCTAACTTAAGGCATTGACGGTGGCCATTGCTTAAGTTTTTCCCAATTTTCGGTCTCATGCCAATCTTTCATTTGTCCCGTCTGCTGACGAAGGCTCTAAGCCGAACGGTTCTGATCTTATTGTCCTGTCTTTTGTTTCAAGCTTCCACATTCCTTGGCCTACTATTTCCTGAACATCTATTACCGTTTATATTTTGTTAAAAAATTAAATTCGTCGATGTAGACTTCTTAAAACTTATCCATGGCTTGTCAAGTTTGAATCCATAAATAAATCTAATCTACTCTGCTTGTGTATTCAAGCAATTTTGATAACTTTTGAAATCCATTGAGTTTTTTAAGGTCTACAATCGTGTTTATTTGCAGAAAAAAGACATACTATATGCATGGTAATCTATTTAAAGGGCCATCATAAAAAAACAACACCTTTTACATTTCCTTAGCTAAAAAAATAGATTACGTACTGTTTTTAACAAATGTTATACTTACAGGTATGTATTGATACTGATTAATATATTTAATTCTTAATTAAATACAAATTACTCAACATTTTTTCGCGCATTTTATATTAATGGAGAATTGTAAAACATATTTTTTTATCTAAAGAAATCGAATTTGGAGATGGTATTGATAAATATATTCTAATTTTAATAATTATGTAATGTTAACTTTAACAATTTTAACTTTCAGAAATTAAGTAAATTGAACTTTTTTGTAATAAAAGAAGTATAACATGGTCAATGATTTTTATTTTTAACAATGAAAATATCAAATATTTAATGTTGTTGCTAAAATAAAAGTAGAGACTTTTTTAATGTTCTTAAAAGATTGTCATAACATTGCATGTCTTTACTGGGACAATAATGATAAGCACACCGCGATCATTCTAACTTCTATTGCTAATTCTCAACAACTAAAACTCAAATTTTTATTCAGGTAATTTAATCTTGTTTTGATGTAGTATATCTTCAAAACAATAAAAAAAATTATAATTAAAAAAATTAAAAATCTAAAACCACAATTCCTTTAAAAATGGTATTTATAAATATACATATTGTGTTTCTTGCATCACTGAGTTTTAAGAAACTTTTATCTTCTATAGTTTACAGACCTACTCACCCTTTTTTCTTGACACTGAATACAAAAAAATTGATTTTTAATTGTAAAATTGTATAGTTTTTACGCATAAGTGGTAGGATTTTTTTAGCCAACCCCATTTATATTCCTTTTATTTCTATTTTAATATTGATTTCCCTTAATATGGCATTCCTGGTATTGTTTTTAAGAATCTGGGCACATTAAAATTGATTCAATTTATAAGTGTTTAAATTTCAGCTTAATGTAGCTCTTCTTTATATAGTACTAAAAATTATCACCCGAAGGCATCGAGATAATAATGTCAGTACTTTGCGATAATTTCAACCGGCTATTGCGAAAATTTATCGGAATATTTTTTAAAAAGAAGTATGTATGCACTAATGTTTATGTTCCTAACATCAAGAAAAGTTTTGAGGAGTTCTTTTCTGATATATATGATAAACCTACCCTGCCCCTTTTCGCGCCAATAACGAAGACTTTTTAATCTAAACATGACCTTAAATTATCAAATATATTATCACTTATTAAATCATTAATATATCTAAAGGAGGTCATTGAAGACTTATTTCTACGCTAAGGAATATATTAAATGTCATGTGTTTTTAAATTTTTACCTACCCTACCATTTGTGGTGTCCCTAAACTAAATTTGTATTTCTAAAACTTGTGAAAACGTAATCTTTCTTAAATTAACAAAAAAAACTCTATAAATAATTTTAAAATAATTTTCTATTGACGGAATTTTGGATAGTAATATCTTCATTAAAAATGTTACAATTTTTGCATGCGTGTCTCCAAAAAATCCTAAAACAAACAATTCGTTTTATCTTAAGAAAAATCTCTTAACCGTTTTTCGTGCCTCAAGAGCCTTGAGTGTCTTTTTTCACAGAATTGTTATACATCTCAAAACAACGTAAACCTCTTTACTTTTAACAATATCTATTTCATTTTTCAAAGAAAACATTAACCCTCACTAATTTTCAATATTAAATGTTCACTTCTTGAACATAATTCGGTTTTGATATTAATAATAGTACTTTTGTAAATGTACCCACGTTTTGTTAATGCCATTGATTTTCTTTATTGTTCAACATATAGTTATTTCTAAAAAAATGTAACGTCTTATTTTCACAACTTTAACATCGTTTGATACAAACGTATTGTCATCCACGCAAATATGTACACATCCTAATTCCTACCTATGACCTGTGATGCACCCTCCTTGCCCTGCCTCATTTTCTATCTCGGGTTAATCCTGTAATATAGGCCAAAACGTGCCAAAGTGTCATCGTTTTATGGCCATTTTAATTGTTTATATGGTATAGTAGTTACTATCCTAATGTCTCATTTTTATTTTAGCTAGTTTACATGTTTTTAATAATTGTAAAGCGCTTAGAGCTTTAAGGTAAGCGCTATATAAAAATGCCTAAATAAATAAAATATAAATGTATCTAAAAAAGATTACTCATTTATCGAAGTTATGCTTTTATTCTGGGTTGTATCTTCTGCTACCCATGGCTAATCGAAAGAAACGGAGCCCCACCAACCCAGATTTTAAAACAAATTAATAACAATATCGAGGGTATTGTAGACCTTTAGGTACGCAAAACACAAATTTTCCTAAACTTTCTATGATGGTTATTTTTGGATGAACGAAATGTGCATCAGTGAATGTTATTTGGCTATGGTTTCGCTGACTGGCTTAAAAGTTATTTTCTCATTAAAAGTTGATTTAAATTTTTAATTTGGTATTACTTTATATATATATATACATATAATAAATAATAATAATAAAGTTCATTTCAAAAACACGCTTCATCCCCAAAGGCTCGAAGCGCGGTACAAAGTCAACAAAAAACAAATCTATAATGTACCACATTTAAAACAAATGCAACACTACAAAAACTAATTCCAAGCATACAATGTCAAAGTCTTTCAACCCATTTCTACCGTGAGCAACACAGCAAATATGCATTAAATATATATATATATATATATATATATATATATATATATATAAATATTTATATATATTTATATATATATTTATTTATTTATTTATGTATATATATATATATATATATATATATATATATATAAATATTTATATATATTTATATATATATTTATTTATTTATTTATGTATATATATATATATTTATATATACATTAATAAAAACTATTTTCTTGAAATAAAAATTATAAAATGTTAAAAATACAAAACTATTCTTTTTATAACCAACTAGCCTATATACCCGGCGTTGCACGGGATTGGATTAGGACCTCGATACTGGTTGACCCCGATCCAATTCTGACCCCGATCTCGGTGTAGTCCCGGTTCCCGTGTGATCGCGTTCCTGGTGGATCTGTTCAAGGTTAAGAACCCGATGGGATCCCATTTTCTGGTTGGATCCTGATTCCGTTGGGATAAAGATTATGAAGGGATCCCGACATATTTGGGATCCCGTATCAAAAAATTCGTTAGTGATACTGAGAGAACAATAAACTCCGGGGCAGTATAGAAATGTATAGACCTAACTAACATTTCAATATTCCCTTACATCCCACTATATATCTCCTTGTAACAATTTAGACTTTTCTGGAATATTTTAAATTAAATTTAATTACCTGCTCAAAAACATGTGTAAAAACTAGTTTTCAAATTATTTTTTGAATACGATAAAAAATCTTCAAAAAATGCCATACTTATAATCCTTTTTCTTTTAAATTAATCAAGGGGCCCCGTGGGGGGCCCATTCCATAACTGTACCGATCTAGTTATGCCTGAGATAGGGGGCTCTATACATATCAGACGGATAAATAATAGAATTAAAATTTAAAATTGGTCCCTTTAAAATCTACTTAAAAAAGCCAAAGATATAGCTTTTTAAAATGATCCAACTTTCTGGAACATTCTAGAGTGGATATTATTAAATTCACATATAATTCAATAACGACTAAGAAGCCTAATGAACAAATCTAGGCATAGATCTATAAATTCACATAGAACGTATACCGTTGTATAACCCTATCGCTATTCAACAGCTTATATAAAGAAAAATGAAATGGGGCACCCTGGCCCCAGAGAAATGGACATTTTGAATTCAGTACCCTTCGCTATTTGAATATGGATGCTCATGATTATGTGTAATAAGTTTCGCCACGATCAATCTATTCATGTATGAGTATTAAGCCTGTTGAAATTTATATAGACAATATAAGAAAAAATTGAAACGGGGCGCCCGGCCCCAAAGGAATGGATATTCTTAGTTTAGTAACTTTCGGTTTTTTTGGAATGGATAATTAAGTGCATGTGTACTAAGTTTGGTCAAGATCCATCAATGGAGGTAGGAGTATTTGTTGTTATTGATATTTATATAGCTCGTATAAGGAAAAAACGAATTCAGGGCCCCAGCCCCAAACGGAATTTGACAAAAACTTCATGACCCCTTAAGAGTTCTTTTCGGATCAAGATTGATATATGTGCCAAGTTTGGCCAAGATCCATCAATCCATGTAAAAGCCTTTCTGGAACAAACACCGCCACAAAACCCACAAACATTCACTTTTATATATTTATATGATTTAAAAGCAACCAATAATTATCTAAATTAATGTTACTTCTAAGAAGGCAAAAGTACATTATTAGTTTTGTAACTTGTTGTTAGTAGATCAAAGAAACTTAAACATTTTGGATAAAGTTGGCCATTCTTGCTGTGACAGCATTTCCGAGTTTATTTAGAACAAATTAATTTTAAATTTATTTCGCAATGTTAACAAAGCACTAAAAACGAGCTAAAACAACTGAAGTCTGGATTTTCCGGAAAAAAATGTGACTTACGGTGTAATTCTTTGATTGCAATTCTTTTATTTAATACTTTAATAACATTTAAATGCATTTAAGATGCTTAAGATAGTTCCTTAGGTGTTGCTTTAAATGTACTTTTAATTTATAATAATACTAAAACTTTACTTCAGAAAAGAGGATAATTAATTTTTTTTTGTGCATTAAAATTTATTAGATATAAGTAAAGCAGCGGGCAATTACTATGATCGTTTTTAAGAATCCGATCAGATTTAAATAGTTACCGTTCTTTGCCTTCACGGTTAGCCTAGCTCATTCTTATATATATATATATATATATATATATATATATATATAGTTTCAGATATCAAGTTATTTTTAGCTATATATCATCTTCACCTTGTTTTTCTATCTCAAATTCTTGAAGAATCTCTCGTAAAATTTATTAGATATATGTAAAGCAGCGGGCAATTACTATGATCGTTTTTAAGAATCCGATCAGATTTATATAGTTACCGTTCTTTGTCTTCACGGTTAGCCTAGCTCATTCTTATATATATATATATATATATATATATATATATATATATAGTTTCAGATATCAAGTTATTTTTAGCTATATATCATCTTCACCTTGATTTTCTATCTCAAATTCTTGAAGAATCTCTCGTATTTGCTGCACAGAGTTAACATAAGCAAGTGTCATTCCATGCACATCACAGTTGGTCTGTATTAGTAACAAAAGAAAAAGTTTATATAATCGTTTACTTTTGTCTAACATTTTCTGCTATCTATTACTTTGCTAATGCCAATGAATTCATTGCACATCCTATTTACTATTCTATGTATTTTAAATGAACTTGTCAAAAAGAAATAAAGGAAGTAAAAATATTTTATTCCCAGAAAATACAATAATTGTTTTTTCAGAGAATCATTTTTTTAAAGATATACATTTTTTTAAAAATAAATAAATAAATACTTTTTCTATTTTAGTTTACGTTGTGTAATTTTAGGTATTAAAAATTAAAAATTTGAGCAATATATTACTCCAAAGAACAAATAATCATGTCAGTCCATATATATATATATATATATATATATATATATATTAAATAATTCAAAAAATTGTCTTACAAAGTACCATTTAAAAATCAAGCAACAACTAAAGATTTTTTTATATTTTTTATTATTTTTATTTGGGAAAATAACCCCAATGCGTCTTTATATGATGTAAAGAAAGCATAATTTTGATTTAAAATATAACATCGTAAAAAAAGTGGTTTTACCTTTGCTTGGTACCAATCAACTGGTGAAGAATTGTAGTTAAAACAAAGTTCTCCAACGCGCTTTGACCCCCTTTGTTTGCATGATGGGACGTTGCCTAAGATTCAAAAGTAAGCAGTCAACTGGCATTTATTAAACTAATATTTTTGTTGTTGATGAAACATTTAATAAAAACAAATAGTTCTTAAACACGCTCCTTACGATATATGAACAATAAATAGCATGCTTGTATCTAATAATTTGTATTTAATCTAATGCCCTAACAAAAACAATGTTATCTGGTTATTTCGTTGCTTATATTGACCGAACAAATTGATATACTCTATTTTTAAAAAAAATAATTAAAATAATAAAATGAGAATTTTTTTATAAACACTAACTCATATTAGTGTATATTGATTTCGTTGAATAGTAATTGAAAATAAAAACATTATCCCCTTAAACCTACCCTGCCCGTCCACAGGTAAGTGTAGACACAGAATGCACATAAACTGTAATACTGGCAGTGCTGTTACGGACACCATTTTCGCTGAAATTTAAAAAATATAAAAATAAATCAAATTAAATCAAATAATGATGCCTTCTTAAGTATGTGTCAATGTGTTAGAATCCCTTAGAGTCTCTTTGTGGTATGTTCCTTTGAAAAAGAATGGAGAGTTAGTGTTCCTGAACGTGGATCGGACTAGAAGCGTTATAATATCTTAAAAGGAGGTGATTCTAAAAGGTAGTACTGTGCAGGTGCCCTCAAGAATTTTTCCTCTACATGGTGCGACCGACTATTAAAGGAAGAGCAGACTCCATTAAGCAGAAAAACTCACATCTTGCATCCGTCTCAAACGGCGAAGGAGAGGGTTTGTTCGGCGAACTCTCACTTGGAGAAGATAAGAAAACAAAGCCTAGAACATTTATGAAACATTTTGGGTAGTACAATTAATGCTAATACAAGCAAGTGGCACTCGAAACCCCATTGCACATCACGGGTTTTTCGGCATAGCGCTGCACTTGCGCAAAGTGCCTAGGGCTACCAACACTTGCGCTACATCCCCTCACAGCGGAGCTGGTAGAGAGCAGAAACTTTAGTGGGACAGATACTTTGACCCTGAGAGTAGGCTTAGGACGTACGTTTTTTACCATCAATAGGATTAACATTACCCGCAGTAACACATTGCGCCTTACCTTGCATTGCAAAACAAATAATATAATTATAGCAGGGGATTTTACCCCCCTTTCCATATGGGGGATATCGGCTACGCGTCATAGCGTTATCTTGATGAGGTCGAGCTCACGACCAATCTCATAAAGCTGCAAAATGGTGACGCTGTTACTACACTGCACCATACAGGTAACAGTGCAATGTCAGGCCCAAATTTAACTCGGGTCCCGGCCGAACTCGAGGCCAGGATTCAGTGTGAAGTCTTGGATGAGATAGGCAGTGACAATCGACCAACTCTAATCATTATAGTCCTTGTATTAGTGAAACATTAGTTTGCATAGAGAGGTACTGGCTGTTCGGCAAATCCGAAAGGTGAAGGAATGGAGAACAAGATGGTGGAATCAGCAGGGATTCGATACCTCCGAAAGCATTGATGTTGCATACAATAACTTCATGGGTGGTGTTCTTAAAGGGGAAAAGGAATCAATTCCTAGAAAAACAGGTTGCACCCCTTTTGGAACAAGAGGAAGGCAGATATGATAAGTTATAGTGAGAAAGCATGGACCAAAGCGAGAAAAAATAAAGGAGTCTTTAGTTCATGCAGTCTACAATTAGTTGACAGGTGAGGTCCGTAAGGAGGTCGATAGATCGAACAAGTGAAAAAAAATGGGATGGTACATGCGAGAAGCTCAAAATTAAAGATGGCAAAAAAAAAAAAGGTCTTGCGTTTAATAGACTCATTATCCTGAATGAGAGAGGTCCGTAATCTGCTTCCATTGCAATCAACTACAGGCACGTCTACGAAATATCCAAAAAGTGCCGATGCTTTGAACACGGTCTTTGGAAAAAATTGATAGGAAGCAGGAGTCCGAAGATATCCAGAACCTTAAGTGTCTTCGGTAGCATTGGGGAATTGCCCAACTGTGGGGACCATATGCGGAATTTTTTTTCGTACCTTACAATATGACTGATTTGCAAACCGCTATGGACAAGTGCAACGCCGCTAAGGCACCAGTGTTGGACAAGGTCTGCAACGAAATGATTAAAAAAAAACTTTACCTGCTATCTAGTAGAGAGCTATTGCCAGTCATAAACGGATCTTTGGTAACAGGAATCCTACACATTGCTTTAGTTAGAGCTGCTCTCATCACTATTCCCAAAGAAGGGAAAAAACGCGTTCAACCGACCGGCTAAAGACCAATCTCCCTAATATTATATCTAGGAAAGGAAGCCGAGAGAATTATCAATCAGAGGCTTTACTGGCACCTGGAGAGTAGTTTCTTGGAAATTTGGTCACAATAAACGTGTACCATCAGCTGTACTTTAACAAAAATTGTAAATTGAAAATAGAAAAGTAAAAAAAAATGTATGCATTTGTCCTTTGTTGAAGTTTGTATAGAGGGAAGAACCGTGCATTTTTTTTTATTTATTTAACTTAAATCAGAATTTAGTTAAAGTACCTAAACGGGTGGGTTCATTTGATGAGGATAAAAATATCCCAAATCATCGTCACTTACACACCGAATATCTAATATGTCTAATGATTTTAAATGTTATGAAATCAGATTTAAAGTTATTTTTTTTGTAGTTTCTAGACCATTTTATATGAGGGTAGAAGGCTCTTAACTTTATTCATGTTATCTTAGTCAAAGCTATTCAATAAGAATTATGTTACAATACTAGCATCTACGTAAACTTCTGCATCCGAGTTAAACTTAGCAGACATGCATTTCATAATCGCTCCTAAAATGTCAAGTAATTGAAAACAAACAATAATCATATAATTTAGGAAAAAAAGGCGGGAGGTTCGGAGGGGGGTGGGATTTTGTTTTAAATAAAGCGTGTTATCAATTGCTTTTTTCAAACAATTTTAATGGAAAATATATTTTTTGCGTTGCGTTGTTAGTCATGCAAGTGGCCGGGGTCTTTAAGCATCGAAAGGACAAAACTTCTCTTCTAGACTGCCATGCAACGAAGATGCAAAGCCTCATGTGGACGCCCCGATGTTTCCTCGTCGACGCTCCGCTTCTGCTTAAAGATAACTAATAAAGATCAATACTCTAAGGAGGTCGATATTCTATCTCTTAGGACCTCGGCCATGAAACATGATCTCGAGTAAAATGGTGCTGGGCAGTTTGCTTCCACTCAACAAGGGACAGCTTTGCGTCACCACCCCCGCTGTCCATTGAGTCATGCGGTCTGGACGTTGTTTTGGAACGGCTTTGCTTCCTTTCCGGAGTTGGTGTTGTGTTACCTCACCCCACCGTCCAGGGAGCTGTACGTTCCTTGGTGTTGCACTGCTTTACCTCCACTCCGGGAGTAGTCTCGAGCTTAACTTTCTCCCACCGTTCCTGGGAGTTGTGTGGACGTGGGTCAGAACGGCTTTGCTTCCTCTCCGGGGAAGGTGATGCGTTACCTCACCCCACCGCTCGGGGAGTAGTTCGGGCGGGACTGTGTCGGGACGAAACGGTCACTTAGGAGCGGCTTTCTCAAGGCCGCATGTTTTTAATCCTCAACAAGGGTTTAGAAAACCCAAGCCTCATATCCATTATCGGCGACACGTAATCATGTTAGCGCACAACTTCCGTTGCGTGGGAAGTCATGCGTTTGGTAGGGATTTTTTAGCTTCAGGAGGAAACCTCCCTACTGGTCCGTCACGCCACGAAGAGGCAAAATCCCATGTAACACCACCGAGCAAGTGATGCTGAGCTTCGACCTCACAGTGCTCGGTCTCGGCCCGACGGCTTAAAGATAACTAAAATGTTCTATTCTAATTGATAAACGGTCATATCTTTGGCATTGTTTTATACTTTATGTGTAAAGGACAACTTCTAAAAATTAAATGTGTTCTTTGAAACAATATTATATCATAAAAAGAAATTACGTGTTACCATTTTCATAAACTACAGCTCGTTGCATTGTGTATTGGGGTTAAGGGATTTCAGTCTTCCTTTCATACAATTTTCAACCGGGGAAGGGGGAGGCTCATTTTTAGATAGGTGGGGGGCACTGACAGTGGTTGAAGACGTACTTAAGGGGGAGAGAAGGAACAGATACCCCCCATGCACCATACTAGCGGGAACACAAATATGGGGTGACCTGGTATTTAATGCATTAACATAATGGTTTTCAGAGTTGAGTGAAAAGGGGGGGGGGGGTAATGAGTCAATTAACCTGGCGCAAAAAACTCTAGCTACCAGTATACAAAGGAGGCAGGTTGAGTGGTCGGCCCGGATTTCATATTTTCTTTATAAAAAGGGACAGCTATTATAACAACAGCAGAGTTTGCATCGTTCAATGCAGCGTGGCATTCTTGATTAGAATAGTGTAGTACTAGCGCCAGAAACTTTACCAGGTGGTGTATCTCTCAGCGATAAAACTAGCTACTCCACTAGGCAGAGTATCAATCAGTAGTACCTCTCGCCACACAAATAGGTTATGTATCTATAAAAATACACATTAGCTACTCCACTAGGATGTGTCTATTAGCACCAACACGAGCAACTCTACTAGGTTTAGCATCAGCATTAACACTAGTTACTCGACTAGGTAGTGTTTCTATCAGCCATAACACTAGCTACTCCACTAGGTAATGTATCTATCAGCACTAACACTAGCTACTCGACTAGGTAATGTATCTATCAGCACTAACACTAGCTACTCGACTAGGTAATGTATCTAGCAGCCTTTACACTAGCTACTCGACTAGGTAATGTATCTATCAGCACTAACACTAGTTACTCGACTAGGTAATGTATCTATCAGCACTAACACTAGCTACTCTACTAGGTAGCGTATCTATCAGCACTAACACTAGCTACTCCCCTAGGTTATGTATCTATCACAACTAACACTAGCTACTCCACTAGGTAGCGTAATTATCACAACTAACAATAGCTACTCCACAAGGATGTGTATTTACCAGCACCATTACTAGCTACTCTAATAGGTAGTGTATTTAATAGCACTAATACTAGTTGGTCCAAAAGGTTGTGAATGTATTTGCACTAACATCAGCTACTCGAATATTTAATGTGTCTATCAGCAGTAACTCTAGCTACTACACTAGTTTGTGTATCTATTACCTTCAACATGAGCTACTCTACTAGATAGTGTTTCTATCAGCACTAAAACTAGCTACTCCACTAGATTATGTATCTATCAGCACTAACACTACCTACTCATTTATGTTTTGTATATATTAGTACCAAAAATAACTATTGTTCTAGGTAGTATATGTATTATCACTAACACTAGCTACTCTACTAGGTTGTGTATCTATTAGCTCTAACCTTAGCTACTCCCCTAGGTAGTGTATTTATTATCTCTAACATTAGCTACTCCCCTAGGTAGTGTATCTATTAGCTCTAACATTAGCTACTCCACTAGGTTGTGTATCTATTAGCTCTAACATTAGCTACTCCACTAGGTTGTGTATCTATTAGCTCTAACATTAGCTACTCCACTAGGTTGTGTATCTATTAGCTCTAACATTAGCTACTCCACTAGGTTGTGTATCTATTAGCTCTAACATTAGCTACTCCACTAGGTTGTGTATCTATTAGCTCTAACATTAGCTACTCCACTAGGTTGTGTATCTATTAGCTCTAACATTAGCTACTCCACTAGGTTGTGTATCTATTAGCTCTAACATTAGCTACTCCACTAGGTTGTGTATCTATTAGCTCTAACATTAGCTACTCCACTAGGTTGTGTATCTATTAGCTCTAACATTAGCTACTCCACTAGGTAGTGTATCTATTAGCTCTAACATTAGCTACTCCACTAGGTAGTGTATCTATTAGCTCTAACATTAGCTACTCCACTAGGTTGTGTATCTATTAGCTATAACATTAGCTACTCCACTAGGTTGTGTATCTATTAGCTCTAACATTAGCTACTCCCCTAGGTAGTGTATCTATTAGCTCTAACATTAGCTACTCCACTAGGTAGTGTATCTATTAGCTCTAACATTAGCTACTCCACTAGGTTGTGTATCTATTAGCTCTAACATTAGCTACTTCACTAGGTAGTGTATCTATTAGCTCTAACATTAGCTACTCCACTAGGTAGTGTATCTATTAGCTCTAACATTAGCTACTCCACTAGGTTGTGTATCTATTAGCTCTAACATTAGCTACTCAACTAGGTAGTGTATCTATTAGCTCTAACATTAGCTACTCCACTAGGTTGTGTATCTATTAGCTCTAACATTAGCTACTCCACTAGGTTGTGTATCTATCATCACAAAAATTATTACCAGTTCCAGCTGTACTGTCAATATTTAAGACAAGAAAGGCATAAATAAATGGTACTGTTGGCTCCTGAGTAAAGGGGGAGGGGCACTGGGAAACGCCTTCTCAAACAGATTTTTGGATTTTTTCAAATTAAAAATGTGCCTTTTGCACTATACCTAAATTCCGTGTTTCTCTGAGACTATAGTATCTAGGGAAAGAATTGTTCAATTGTCAGAGGGAGACATTGTGGCATTCAGTGCCATAAATAATAATAATAATAATGTTCATTTCAAAAACACGCTTCATCCCCAAAGGCTCGAAGCGCAGTACAAAGTCAACGAAATACAAATCTATAATTTACCACATTTAAAACAAACACAACACTCGAAAAACTAATTACTAGCATACAATTGCAAAGTCTTTATAGCCATTTCAACCCCAAGCAACACAGCCATTATGCATTAACTGGGAAATAAGGTTGACAATCATCCCAGACGGTGTTTGCGAAATAGATGTGTTTTTAAATCTGTTTTAAAGTACTCCAATGTCTGATTGTTTCTGAGATCGACAGGAAGGGCGTTCCAAATTGTTGGACCAGCAAATGCGAAAGTGCGGTTTCCGTAAGTCTCAAGGCAAACACGTGGTGTCGAGAGTTTGCCACTATCGGATGAGCGGAGCTCTCTAGTGGGTACAAAAGGCGTAAGCAGCTCTTTCAGATAGGACGGCGCCAGGTCATGTAAGCAGCGGTAGCACAACGTTGCGATTTTGTACTCTATGCGAGCACGCACCGGCAGCCACTCAGGCTTTGGCGTGCCCCAGGGTAATTATTGGCACGAGCTTATATTCAACCCTGTACTGTAACATTTGATCAACTTGGGGGAAGCGGTGTAAAAATTTAGTGTGCTAATGACAGCGCAGTAATTCACGGTCTAATAATAGTTATATTTAATAATTGTTTTGCTTGCTTAGCATATATTGAATAACTCCTCACTGACCTCTGAAACCAACAAGTTGCTCACCTACTTTGAGGTTCTCTCCAGGAAAATAATAATACACCGCCAAATAACGCAGGGATACTTCTCATACATCTCTTATGGGATCCAAGATATCACGAGCCAGCCACATAAGGATTTATTGAATATCTTTGTTGTCAAAGCAAATGGTAATCAGAAAATTTGCTGAATCTTCTCATTGAAAATGTTGCCCTAAAAGGAGAATTTCTCTCAACAGGGCTAAATAAAAATCCAATTGAAATACTGTTCAGATGTGAGGGCCAGTGTGTAATAGGCAGCCAATAAAAGCTTTCATTTAGATCACATCATTCCTTTCCTATTTATCTCCTTTTACTTTCTCGCCGTCCCTGTTTGTGCAGTCAACTATTGTTTGTATCATTTTTAGTCCATTAAGATACATAAGAATTGCCTCAGTAGCAGATACTATGTGGTATATGAAGGGAATTATATGTCAAGGCAACCTAATCATGCCAAATAGTAAAAAGTAAAATAACATTTAGTTAGCCTTTACTGTGATATAAGACACCACTCAGTATCCAGGTGGATCCCAAATTCAATTTTTTTGAATTGTTTTTATAAATATAGACTTAATGGGCAAAATAAAAGAACCAAAATAAATAACAACTAAATTGTTATTTAGCGAAGTGTTTTGAATACGTCTTTCCTTATGATGCTTCATTGCATTGTTATCCGAGGAGAAACCAGAGAAATGGCTGGTATAATTGGCATAGTTATGGTTTACACGATTTGAATTTCCAAACATTTCTAGGTATCCTGCTCCGTACCATGATCTGATGCCACCAATGGCGATTTCAAAAAAAAATTTTTTGCCTCTCCCAATGTCTTAAAAATATTATTGACAACAATCATTATCAAAGCGCCGCCCACGCAATTTACATTCACTTCCCTCCCTCTCTCCATCATACTCACTTCCCACCCACTCTCCATCATACTCACTTCCCTCCCAATCTCCATCATACTCACTTCCCACCAACTCTCCATCATACTCACTTCCCACCCACTATCCATCATACTCACTTCCCACCCA
Organism: Lymnaea stagnalis; assembly: GCA_964033795.1. Lineage (NCBI taxonomy): Eukaryota > Metazoa > Mollusca > Gastropoda > Lymnaeidae > Lymnaea > Lymnaea stagnalis. Next base: position 1,910,053 of record CAXITT010000061.1, read on the forward strand.
CTCTCCATCATACTCAATTCACTCCCACTCTCCATCATACTCACTTCCTTCCCACTCTCCATCATACTCACTCCCCTCCCAATCTCCATCATACTTCCATTCCCACCCACTCTCCATCATACTCACATTACCTCCCACTCTCCATCATACTCATTTCCCACCCACTCTCCATCATACTCACTTCCCACCCACTCTCCATCATACTCACTTCCCACCCACTCTCCATCATACTCACTTCCTTCCTCCTCTCCATCATACTCACTTCCCACCCCCCCTCCATCACACTCACTACTCCATCATACTCACTTCCCACCCACTCTCCATCATACTCACTTCCCACCCACTCTCCATCATACTCACTTCCCACCCACTCTCCATCATACTCACTTCCCACCCACTCTCCATCATACTCACTTCCTTCATACTCTCCATCATACTCACTTCCCACCCCCTCTCCATCATACTCACTTCCCTCCCACACTCCATCATACTCACTTCCCACCAACTCTCCATCATACTCACCTCCCACCCACTCTCCATCATACTCACTTGCCACCCACACTCCATTATACTCACTTCCCACCCCCTCTCCATCATACTCACTTCCCTCCCACTCTCCATCATACCCACTTCCCACCAACTCTCCATCATACTCACCTCCCACCCACTCTACATCATACTCACTTCCCACCCACTCTCCATCATACTCTCTTCCCTCCCACTCTCCATCATACTCACTTCCCACCCACTCTCCATCATACTCACTTCCCTCCCACTCTCCATCATACTCATTTCCCACCCACTCTCTATCATACTCACTTCCCACCCACTCTCCATCCTACTCACTTCCCACCCACTCTCCATCATTCTCACTTCCCTCCCACTCTCCATCATACTCACCTCCCACCCACTCTCCATCAGTAGGTTGTCCTGAAAAAAACACATAAATGACACAAATATCAATGCGTTTAAATAATGGAAATAATTACTTAATTATGTTTCCATTGTTTATTTATTGCTCCTACTTGCTACAATGTACCCTTCAATGGCAATGTTCACCCTGAATGCAATTCAACACTTAAAGCATTTAAAATTAGACCACACAATAGATTGAAATTCTTGGTTTATATGAAACATATTGTTTGGTTTTTGGCTTTTATTTATATAAGTGTGTGTTTCCTGTACACATTTGATAAGGGCGCCTGTGTGGTTTTGTTTAAACAGGATGCAATTCACAAGCCCTCAAACACATTCGAGGCCGGAAAATCATTAGGAAAATAAATAACGCATACAATGCACGGATCTTTTGTGTATTAAAAAAAACACATAAATAATACAATTTAAAAAAAAACAACAACAACAAATGAAACCTAAAGGCATTAATCATACAAGATTTCGTTTGGCTAAAAAGATAGTAAAAATCATGTTCACTATTTGTCCATGTTATTTGTAACAAGGTATACATAAGTTAAGTTTAAACTTGTAGGAACTTTAAGATATTTGATTTTTGAAAAGCCGGTTTATGGATAGATGTGCTACCATAGCTAGTTGCCATTTATCATGCATGCTTCTGAACGGTTCATGTCTCAGAGGAGAAAAATGCATAGACGCTGGGGATTTTTACTTTTGAATTAAAATAAGGGTAACAGAAATGAATTGTGACCACTCTTCTGTTTACGGTGTAACAATGTAGTTTATTTTAATGTCATGATTATGTCTCTTTTGATAAAATTTTTATGTACAACGCGATGAGCCCAGACCTAGCTGGGGTACCGCTCTATATAAGGCGTCTTATTATTATTATTATTAACAAATTTGATCTTTATTCTTTATTGTACACTGTTTATTTACTTCACATTAATGATTATTTATTCCTCTTTTCCACTCATTTAAGTTTGAAGTGCTTTTGAATATGACGGCTTCGGTAGAAATAAACAAAACAGTTTTCGTGACTTTGCGTTTTAGAAACCATGACTCATATTCTTGTAGAGTCATAACTATCAGCACATGTTAAATAAACCACAGAGCGTTAATGAAAAGAGCTGATTTTACAACACCAGGATAAAACTTGACAAACACACACTTATTTTGTGAAATTAGTAATTACAAAATGTGAATAAGTATATATATATATATATAAATATAAATGTTTATGTGTATGGGACATCCTGCCGAATCGCGAGACGGTGGGTTACCTATTGAACCTTCATCAAATGGCTTAAGGTTTCGATCTTTGAATGACGTTATGAGCTGCACTTCTCACGGGAGATTATTCACTACTATCTATTTGAATTTCGCCTCCCAAAATGCTCTTCTTTTTTTTCTGAAAGTGATTAATCACTCCCATTAAGTTGCCAGGGGAAAACATCAAGTCTTTTTGCTATTTACATTCATTGATTTACAAAATAACTTCACGAAAGGTGTTGTTACCATAAATACATATCATATAGAATAATTAAGTTGAAGTGGAAACGATGGAAATGGTGATTTGCAAACTACAGTTTGGAGAAGATCGATGCCAGTTATGTTACAAGAGGGCCATTTAATGTGTTACCGTCTTCGTCACTTATCAAAAGCGTCTCACTTTATTTATGTCAATTGCTTGTATTGGGACTTTCAATAACACCATGGATCGTTTTCTGTTTTAACTATTCAGTAAATGCTTGAGAATTCGTTTTAATCTACCTCATCCTATTTCGCTCATCATCGTCTGTGACTAAATAATTGGTATTGGCAATGTTTTCATGTGTATTCCTTTCAACATCATATCCTTTTTCTTATGCTTAGAGTATCGTAGATCCTCTGTATCAGTGGTTCTCAACCATTAATACAGTTCCTCATGTTGTGCCGACCCCCAAACACAATAATTTTTGGTTTCTGCTTCAAAACTGTAAAGTATATATGTGTTTTCTGATGATCTTAGGCGATCCTACAGGGGTCGTGACACACAGATTAAGAACCGCTGCTCTATATATAAAAAAAACAAAAAAATCAAAAAAACAAATACCTACTGAGCTTACGAAAATGAATTACATGTGTTGTCATTCTTTCTATCAAAGCGCTATAGAACTATCCCATTTCAAACAATGTTAAGGATTGGTATTAGTTGCTTGCAAGCATTGAATAGTGCCAGTCACTAAGGTCATTATTTTTTAGTGTTTATTTTTCAATTCAAATTTTGTTCCTGAAAGTTTAAATTATTCGTTTTGGTCAACAGTGCCTTGTTTCTGTCCTTGACTTTGACTTTTATTGGTAATATAATTGTTCAGTATTTATTCTCCTTTCGTAATAAATTTCTATAATGTAGTTCAGAATAATGCAAGGCCTGCACAGCCCACTAACAGCTTCTTACTTATCTTTATCATTACAAACATATTATATAGTTATATCTCAATGACATCCATAACTAGTACGTGATGGCTTAAAGTAGTGGATATCTAATGCTTACAAAACGACAGGAAACGTCGTTTTCAGAGCACTTTAAATACAATAAATCTCTTGTGTTTTATGTCCGTGAAAGGCCATACCATCAATTACAGGCACGGTCGCCACCATCTCCAAACTGCATACTCTTGTGGTTCCATGTCCAGCTTAATTAAACCAGGAAGACAAATTAAAAGTAGAGAATTTACATTGGCACTTACAAAATGCGCCTACGCGTTAATTTTTGCATGACGGCGGGTCAGCTTACGATTAGTAAGCACTTTTTAAAGTCTCACTTACGATTACGTAGATACTTAACATTGTGAAGTCATGGCATGATATTTAAAAAAATAAAATAAACATTTAAAAAAAAAATTAAAATAAAATCTCAATAAATGGCTCTAATCAAAATAATTGCACGTGAACATCACTGCTAGTTAAATTGTGATTTAAAGCTAAAAAAAAAAAAATTACTTAAGTTTTTGCAAAGCAGGAAAATGAATAGATTTCAATTTTGGATCTTTCCCATACAATTGATGGCTGATAATGTGTAAATAGTAGACAAAAAGAATGATGTACCTGTTTGTATGCAGTTTTTCTAAATAAATATTATTTTTATTTAATGTTATTTAATTAATTTCATTCCTCACATAACATAGTATGTCTACCTTTGTGTACTTTTTTTCTTGTTGTAAATGTTTATTAAGTATATTATATATATATATATATACAAGTCGATACTCCCGGATAAGTTTTGTTTGGTTTCTTTAAAAGAAAAAGAGGAAAAAAAAACCACTAAACCAAAAACTTTTCATGCGTAATCAGGGTATAGGTATTTTTAGGAACTAGTCAAAACCATTACTCTCAGGTGTCAAGGGTATGAGAATCACTTTTGTTAGTGAGAGCACGTTGTGGTCCATGAGTTATGTTATGAAATGTATCAATGTGGCTAAATGGTCATTGGATGAGAGAGAAATATTAATGTACACGTGACTTAATATAAGGTGTTAAATCGAGAGTGATAGGAAATTTGTTGTATTATGTTAACGAACGATTGCTGTGTCATAGAGAGAGATAGTAGAACGTGTATGGGATAGTGCGAGATTACTTCGTGCTTGTGTGACTAAGGATTTTGACTATGTGTTCGAAAGAACTCTTATTACCGCTTGCTAGTATTGATGTAGGCATGTAGTATGAATAATAAAGAAGTCGGTTCTTGAACATCTGATTGGTGTTCCATGATTGTCAACCTGTGTATACCAATGCATACTTCGGCAAGGCGTAGACTACAACAAGAAAACATCCTGACATTTTTTTAAAAAATAACTAGACGTAATATCAGACACAAATAACAAATTTAAATTGTCTCATATAAATAGCCAGTTTTAAAATACTTCTTCTTTAGATTAGATCTATATTTGGGTTCGATCTTGTTCAAGTGATATTCAAGCTGGGCACAGCCACAAAACCACGATTTAAAGAAAATCTAAGTTAAAATAGTGCCTTGTTTACAATAACGTATTTACAAACGCTAAACCTTTAGATTTTTATCAATTAAAAAAAGAATGTCCCTATTCCGAAACAGGAAAATGTATGTATCTCTAAAATGGGGCACTATACAAATATGCAAATAAAATTCAAGTTATTTTTTTCAAATGTATAACATTAAAGCTGAAGGAATTTGCGCAGGTCAAATTTTTAAATTCATTGTTTTAGGTCATCCCTATTAATCTGAACAGTTTGCAGCAGCGGATGTATTAGGTTGGATAATGAAAAAACTTATCTTTCAAAATTGCCCCATTAAAATCGGTTGAAAAAAAAAACAATAAAATAAAATTGTGCAATATGATAAACAGAATTAAAAAAAAAAAACAATAAAACCTTTTAAATGTCAAGATTTTAAAACAATGTTCATCATTTGGAAATAAAAAGAGCTGAAAAATGAACTGTAAGTGTTCATTGTACAAAAAGTGTACATTTCAAACATGAACAATTTTATAAAATCCACCACTTAATGATATCATGTAATGTTACCAAATGTTCAATTGCTACCAAATCAAAAAATTATCCAATTCTTCCTTCCTCACACAGATGTGCCATTTATTTTTGGTATCTATCTATCTATCTATCTATCTATCTATCTATCTATCTATCTATCTATCTATCTATCTATCTATCTATCTATCTATCTATCTATCTATCTATCTATCTATCTATCTATCTATCTATCTATCTATCTATCTATCTATCTATCTATCTATCTATCTATCTATCTATCTATCTATCTATCTATCTATCTATCTATCTATCTATCTATCTATCTATCTATCTATCTATCTATCCACCTTTTACAAATATTATTGTTATCGTTTCCTTTTCTTGTTCAGTTTTACTTTTCTGACCTTTAAGACGCAATGTTGCCATATTGCAACATACCAATAAAATCATTATTTTATTTTAAAAAATTATTTTTCTTGCATATTATGTTTATTTAAGTCCAATAACTATGAAGTATGCCATCAAAAAAAATTTTTCCATAAAAAACTAAAATTGCGTAATAGAGGGTTAAGGTTAGTTAATTTAATTGAGGGAGAGTTAATACTGCTTTTTATCTCTTCAGTCATTTATTAAAGGACCAAAATATTTTGGACGTTTATTTAATTGTAATATTTATTATTATTTTATTATTTGTAATTGCATTACTTTAATAGCCGTGCTCCATATCAAGCGTTTCAAAATGTGTCTCATCTTTAAATATATATATATATTTTAGTGAATCCGTGCCCTTGCAAGGGGAATAATTCATTTAGTCATTTGCATAAACCTTCTATACGATTCGTTCCCCTTGTTAACCAACAATATGCTATTTGTGTATCAAGTATTCTCATAGATGATATACGGTAGACATTTAAATTGATGCAACTTACAATTGAAAGGAAATACGATCAATAAATTAAATAATTAAAAAATAGATAATTTAATTAAGCTAACGATTTATTGACATTGCTAGATATTGGTATTTTGGGTGGAACGGTTGTGTTCTTACAGATCAAAACACCCCTTCGAGAAGTATGGCTGTGTGAGACTGGTGGCTATTGTTCGGAACACCATTGTAGATGAGACGTGACAACGTCTTGCCAAAATTAATTTATAGTCATTGCAAAGAACACGTGGCGACTAGATCAATGATTTATCATTCTCTTTCTCGCTCTTGTACACTCTGGTTTGTTGTATCACAATATTTGGCCTAGAGATATTTAATAAGTAACATGATGCGTTATTTCATAAATGATGTATGAGTTTTTATTGTTTTTTTTTTAAAATATGTATGTTGGCTTTGAAAAAGCTGTAAAAATCTATATTTTATGCAATGACAATACGGTAGTGGCATCTGAAGGGTGGAAATAAAATTCTTCCCCGAACGTTACATTTTAAAAAATATAGTATTTATGTAATTTTCACCCAAGTGCAGTTGGATCCTTTTCTCGTGCATAATGACGAGAAAAATCTATGCCATGGGCGGAACAAGCGTTAGATACGCCACTGTTGTCCACTAGGAGCTAATGTGCTTTTTAAATTGTAAAAAATTCCCGTTGTCACCAGAAATAACAAAGTACTTTGCATTGACTATTTTTGTTTGTTTGTTTAAGAATTAAAAGAAATTAAGTGACAGTTGTGTACTTTTGCCATGTTTTTTTCCATCGTTTCTCTTTATTAATGTTTTAAACGGATCAAGGCCATGGAAAGAAACAAGGCCAGGGAACACTGACACAACACATTAACTGTAATCGCAGCGCCTTTCCAACAACCCACAAAGTAGGGGCAGTTAACTTAAGTACGGAATTACCGTCCTCTTAAGTTTCTGTTGGTCAAAGGTCAGTGGTTTACAAAAAGGTTCACGTCACATTATCGTATGCTCATCTGACGTTTCAAGAGTGTCTATGTTGAACGAGGGCATTGAAAAAAAATATTTTTAATTTTTTTGTTTTTTGTTACTTTTAAGTAAAAATTAACACAATTTTGACATGACAAACGAGAAGAAATGCTTCATTAAAGTTACTTGACTTTATCATTGATGACAGAATGATTGGCTGATACAATCTCCGTAAAGTTAACCAACTCTAAATAAGGGTAAAAATTTGATAGCTGCATTTATTTTTTTGTGTGTTTAATGAAACAAAATTGCCTTAGGGTGAAATACGGTATTCATTTGAAATGCTGATTTTTTGTGGGGTTTTCTTTTGTGATGTTATTAGCTGGTGAGTCACTGGCTTGTACCAAGTGCAGAACAAGTTGTGTCAATCGTTTGATGTAAAATATTTTCAACAATATCGCGCCCCCCCCCCCCCTTGAGGCATTCTTTTAGACAAGTTGAGGACTACGATAAGCGCTACTCTTACCATTACACTTTTATTGAAATGTTGATTACAGTGTATAGCAGTTTGTCTGTCAGACATGTTCCTCAGTGCCAAAGTTTAATGAATCTTAAACGGGGCCCGTGGCCAGATTTCAACGTCTTGCACATATTGGCTGCAGATTAAAAAAAAGAAACACACCGGTATTTTAAAGTAACAATAACAGCAACAAAACATTGGAGTGAACATTTTAAATTTCACATAGCAAGTTTTGACTCGTTTTTAAATTTGAACATTATTTACGTTTTAGGTGTTCAAAAAAAAAAAAAAAAATCAAACTAAAATAAAAAAAAAAAAAAATCTAAAAACTTTTCCAATCTTTTCACATAGAAAGTTTTTACTTGTTTTTAAATTTAAACATTATTTAAGTTTTAAGTATTAAAAAAAAAAAAAAAAAATCAAACGTAAATTAAAAAAAAAAAAGTCTTAGACATACTTAGACAGTCTTAGACATTCATTACCATTAAAATAGATCAAAGACGCAGCAGCTAAGATAACAATCCTTATTGGAATAGCCAGCAATGTCAAGATTAGTTGATCACTTTTCGCTCTATTTTAAGCTTAAGAAGTTTTCAATCCAATAAATCCAACAAGAAGGTAAAGAATTGGCCCAACCCGGGAATAAAATGTGTGTTTATCTGCACTAACAGGCTAACAAACGAAATATAGACATGGTCACACTGATGCTTATGTGTAGTAGTTTTTGCTTCCCATCGATGATGTAAATTGTTAGCATTTATTTAATGATAAAAAAAGAGATTGAAGGAGCGTGATTGATGTAGCGAATTAAAAAGTGAGAATGGCATAACACAAGAGAGAAATAAAAGGAGATATTAAAGGAAGTAGAGAAGGAATTTGTACGCAAAAGGGTCCAATTTTAATAAATTTAGTGTAAAAAATAATATGTTGTCTGGATATAGATTTTTTTTCACAGTACCAACGGTCAATGTCCGCAATGCCGTTTTGAAAATTTTTGTCCTTGTAAATGCGGTTAATAGACTTTTAAGTTAGGGTTGTAAGACCAACTCTCTTACGAGTGCCACACCTGCTTGTGTCTAAGGGTATTAGGTTATGTCGATTTCACTCACCAAGGGTCATAATAACATACTCAATTATACTTTAATTACCAAATAATTAAGAACACCAATGTAAATCTAATCACTAATTTATTTACATGTATATAACATAATGGTGAAGTATATGCAAACAACTTTGAAACGTTAATTACCTAAGTTCTAGTTAATTATGAACAATGGCCTCCTGTATAGCCTATGTATCATCATAAAGGTTGCTTTGCTTTGTATCTCAATTGTACAAATTATGTCCTTTCACACTTAATTTAACAGCCTCTCGTGCTCTTCTTCTGGCTGGAACATTTGACTTAAATATCTGACTTGAACATCTGGTTTGAACATCTGACTTGAAAATCTGACTTGAACATTTGACTTGAACATCTGACTTGATCATCTGACTTAATCCTCTTACTTGATCATCTGACTTGAACATCTGACTGTAGTATGTGGAGGTTGCTCCTCCAATTCCTCACTCCGTGGCTTTTCAGGGCGATCACGTAAGTGGACTAACAGAGCTGCAAACTATGGGCAGTTATGGTGATCTAGTTAGAACTTGCACAATAGTGAGATCACTTCAACGTAGAAGTGGATACTCGGTCCTACCCTTCGTGTCTCTTGGAGCGTTCTCGCAAGGGGACTAAATAGCAATGCGATGCTCTACAATTACTTCAAGGGTGGAAGTGAATTCTTTAATTCTTTAACTCGTGGCTTTTCAGGGCGATAACACAGGTAGATTTACGGAAAACAATACAGAAATCTATTCACTGTTGAACTGGATTCTTCATCCTATGTACCACGTGGCTTATTAGGCGCTGACGCAGGTGGATGATGCCTGTCACAACAGTACCTTCTGGGATACATCTTCCCCAGAACGCTGGGGTGGGTGTATGTAGGACTTCTCTTTGGGAGCAAAGTCCATCCGCTCGTGGTCCTTTGATCGCAGGTGATGAATGGGTCTTCCGGAGTCGGCTCCTGGGCGGGGTCACAGAATCAGGCATAAGAACACCTCCTCGATTCAGCTGCTTAGCTGCAGTTGGCTGTACTGCAGTGGTACTGCGATCTAGCCACCAGGCTATATGGAATTTATGATAAAATAAAAGAAAGGAACAACTTTCCAATGTTCTTGAACTAACAAATCCCTCTCCAACTGCAACGAATTCAGATCGAGGCGTCAAAGGAGATATAAATTATCCAATGTCAATATCCATTCTGGATAGCTTTATTCATCTTAACCATAGTCGGCGCAAGCATAGATGGCTAGCGTCGACACGTGGCCATGAATCTTTTCGAACATAAAGAAACAATAACTTGATAATTTACAGGATGGATTAATCGGATAATCAACTCTAATGGACAACATAATAGCTAAAAATTATCCAGTGGCCACATCAGGATCCATACGATGGGATGAGATCTAGATAATAAAAAATCAAAATGGCCGGCGTGTCAAACATTGAGAACATATAAAATACGAATAAATGAATTAAATAAATTCATTCCGATCAGAACTTCATTCTCATCAGAATACATTAAACGGTAAACTAAATATCTTCATGGTAGTACCAATATTTAAATAAAGAAACGAAATCGAAATGATTGTTCACTCAATAGGTTTCAGAAATAAAGCCGACTTACGGTACTCTAAGTAGACTTCTATCTTTAGAGTCGATCACCAGAAAGACCGATTTTAGTTATGCAACGGCCTTTATACTGATCCTATTATAATTGCTTATTGGATGATCACTACCACGTGATATCCGATTCCAATGCTCTCAATGATTGATACCTGATGTAAAACGATCGCTCATCCAAATGAAACATGGCTGTCTAGACTAGGATTCTTGACATTTTCCTTGGTTTTAATTTGCAACAGTTCATTGACTTCATGTGAGGTGGTCAGTGATCAGGGGAAATAACTTGTCCTTTCCTTGAAAAAGGGGGTGGGCTTCTAAGTAGGTCGGTTCGAGTAAATGGAGATTTTTATTTTGGCTCCATTTCGTCACAACGAACAATTTTGATTTTGTGTCCTCAGCGGGGTAGTAATTTCCGTCGCTGGAAGGTTTCCGTTTGCATTGAGCAATCAATTTTGAGGACCATTGACATTACATCTAACGATCTATACGATATTAAAACACATCAAAGTTACAATGGGAAAACAATTGCGATTCTTGTATGACAAATTGTATCGGGTTTTTTAAAAAGTGAGTTATTTTCCCAATTTCAAAGACTGTACAAGTTTTTATATTTTTACTGCAACACTAGCCTTCCGTTCAATAATTCATAAGGGGTTAATGAATGAAAAATATATATTTTTTTTTTAAATACATAAAGAAGCTGAATGATCTGTAATACATACACCATCATACACCATCAAAGAAAATGCAAGATGTACAAAATGAAATGTTTCATTGTATCAACGTTAAGTAAATCAGAGATAGATTATGAAAGATTGAAAACGGATTCGGGATAGCTATAGCTTTTCTTTCCCTGGGAACATTGAGAGAAAAAAAACTTGCATTTTACTTAGATCTGTAATCTTAATGGTGACAGTAGAGAGGCACAATTATTTTTAATAGACTAAAAAGAAACATTAATTTATTGTGACGAATCAGGATTTGAATCCTAGCGCAAAGAGCTCAAAAAAAAATAATAGATTTTAAAATGCAGACATATTTCGCATTCCTTGTAAGTTGCAAAAACTTCAGTTAGTTGTTTACACTCAGGGCTTCTAACAACGTCTCGTTCAATTGACAATTTTACATGTCAACTTAATCGAAACTAAGACATTGATAATCTTGAGTTATTTTGAAAATACGTTTTTCTACACTTGCTACGTCCTAAATCACTTTTCAAATTTCTTTTTTAGATTATTTGCCTTCAAAAGATTCAGATAAAAATCTGCTATAGGAAAAGGATTTTAAGGCGCTGTAATGTGTGTTTGTACTTTTTGAATCTTTTCTCTCTGAACATTTTGTACTTCAAATAACTCCAACCAATCCACATGTCCCGATGTGTGACTTCAAAACACGAGGTATTATACCCATTACAGTGTCTACTAAAATTTCCCAGAGTCATCATAATCATTATATTATATAACACACCGAAATGACAAGAACAGATGCGGTTACTGGAAACGATTCTTCAAAACTCAATGACCCCTCAACGCTTGGTTTAATATGGAAAAAAAATAAAATATAAGATCACAAAATATTCGTATGGCTTCTCTTGCTTGTCGCATTATATATTATTAAGTCGCATTTACCATTTATATGTATTGATTAATTATATAAATAGATTTATATGTAAATATTATAGAAATTTAAAATAAAATTATATTTTAAAAAACTAACAATAACTTCCATAGGTTAATATTCTAAAAGAATATTTCGTAATTTCTTCAAATTTTTTAATGATTAAAGACTAATTTAATTAACATAATTGGCACACTATTTTGTAGCAATTTATTAAGTTGTATTATAAAGCGAGGGAAATCAGCCTGTGGGGTAAATTCAGAGCATGAAATTGTTAACTTCCCTTCCACTGAACTTTGACTATGTATCACACTTGCTAGAAGCGCATTATGTTGCGAAACAATTCCTGTTTTATTGTGTTTACCACTTATAATCAGTATGGCGACTGAAGTTGTTTTACTTATAGTACATCTTGAAAGAATAATAGAGTTGTCTTCATGTTTATTAGCGGGTTTATTATATTTGTTGTCTTTTTTTAGCTGTATCTGCTAAGTTTACTTATTGACATAAAAGGCAAACGTTATAATTCTTCAAAGACTTAGTCAGCTCAGTTCTTTCATAGATTCATTTTGGAGTTATTAATTTCTGTATAAAATTATCAATATTCTTATCCTTGACATAACTGAAAAACATTCACATTTGCAATGTTATTATACTTGCGACCAATCTCAACTATAATGATGTGGCATTTGATATATTTATAATACATTACTCTAAATATGTTGTTTGTTATCCCATCCGGAGCTAAACAATTTAGTGAATGGACCTATTTA
>CAXITT010000061.1:1923407-1954616 GCA_964033795.1 Lymnaea stagnalis
GGGGGGGGGGGGGGGGGTGAGAAATTTGTCAAATAAAAAAAGAGATATAAACTAATATTATTAACGCAAAATTTAAAAGAAATTTTAATGTAATATATTTTAAATTAGTCAGGATCATACCGCCATATATACTTTGGGGATATGTTAATATATATATATATATATATATATATATATATATATATATTCAAATTCATTCCATTTTTTTTTCTAGAATCACTATCAATCCCTCTCATATATTCAAACTGGTCAATTATTTTTATATAATTAAACTAATATCTGCCTTACTGTCCCTGATTTAACCGTTCTTTGTATGTGTAGTTTAATTTTTTAAGAATCCTAAATACAATATTTTTCACCGGTATGGGCACTTTTTCCAGCTGTGTCTTTAAGAGTAATATAATCATTAAAAACAATGAGTTAGAATCTTCTGTTACAATATAATTATATATTGAGTTTTTAACTGATTTATGTGTTGGATTTACCGTCTCTAGTGGCAATGACAGTCTCAGATCCTTGAATTATTAATCGATCATTGCTACTGATTTTTCTCCTTATCTTAGAGATTTGTGGTCAGTGTATTTTGCATGGGTAATTTGGTCCCAGACTTAAAATGCATAATCTAAAACCGGATGTACAGAGGCTTCATGTGCTTTTTCTTTCATACAGGAGTTGCCAATCTTTAGATTACCCCTTAAGAATCCCAGGGTCTTGTTTGCTTGGTTATATAAATTCTTAATATGCTTGTGCCAGCGGACCTCTCTTTGAATGGTAACACCTAGGTACTTTACGTAGTAAACTGGCTCAAGTATATGGCCGTGCAGATCGTATTGGTAGTGTACAGGTAGTCCTATACAGAGTGGTGTCATCTGCGAACAGTCGTGCTTAAGATGTCAGTTCTTCGGGTAGGTCATTAATGTGTGCTAGGAACAAACAGAGACCTAGCACTGATCCCTGGGGGACCCCTGACTTCACATCGACAAAGGAGGAGCTTGTAACGTCCACTAATACTGCTTGGCACTGGTGGCTGAGATCCATGTTTTAGTGCTGCATTGGATCCCATTTCTCTGGAGTTTGTGAAGAAGCAAACTATGATTCACACGGTCAAATGGCCTTGCGAAGTCCATCACCAGCTCCTCTGTCTGCTTGTTGTTCTCCAGATTTGTCATCAATTCTTCTACACATTTAAAGAGCTGTGTCTCACATGATCGTTTGACTCGGAAGCCATGTTGACAGTCATTTAGAATATTTTGGCTTTCAAGATGCTTTATGACTGAGCTTAAAATTATGTGCTCCAACAGTTTGCAGACCACGCTGGTGAGGGATATCGGACGATAGTTGGTATGGTCGGAATGCTCCCCTTTCTTGTATATTGCAGTGATATGCGCTGTTCTCCAGTCTGCTGTAACATTTCCTGTGCACAGCGACGATTGGAAGAGGATTGTCAATGCAGGAGCGAATTCTTTGGCCAAATCTTTGAGCACTCATGGTTTGATGTTGTCAGGACCACAGGCTTTGTAGGGGTTAATGGTTTTGAAGAGGACAAGCACACCTTGTTCTGATGTTTGGATGTCTTCCATGACAGGGTAGGCTCTGTTCATCATTTTGGTCTTCAGAAGGAACTCAGCCTCCAACTACTCTCTACTGTCACCAAAGACCGACTGGAGCTGCTGATTGAGTTTGTATACCAATGTATTCTCCATAAAATCTATAAATAACTAAAATTTATAATACCCTAATGGCAATAAATTATACCATTGTCATCTTAACTAAAAGTTATGAATTATATCAATTGTATTCTTAACTGATGGCTATAAATTATACCAATAAATTCGACACTAAAGGCTATAAATTATACCAGAAATATTCACCCTTGAATGATATGCATTATACCAATATAGTATTCTTTGCAGAACTATGATTTTACCCAATGTATTACTCCTTAATAGCTATTAGATACATCCATGTATTATCTTCTGAGATCTATAGTTATTACCAGTTTATTCTTTTTTTTTTGTTTTGAAGGCAATACATTTTACTAATGTTTTCTCCAATGAGGGCTATAATTTATTTGAACTTAATTTTTTTTTGAGCGCTATGAATTATACTAATGTATTCATTTCTAAATGCTTTGAACTGTACTAATGTATTCTCCCCCAAAGTCTATAATTTATACCAATGTTCACTTTGCTAAAGCAATTATAACAATGTATTATCCTTTTAAGGCTATAACATAACCCAATATGAGTTTCAAATCAAAGCTATGAATTATCCCAAAGTTTCCTTCCAGATATCTAAGAATAAGTCCAATGTATTCTACCTAAAAGGCTACGATTTATGCATTCTCCTCTTAACGCCAAGAATTATACAAATGTATTCTTCCCTAGAGTCTTTGAATTATATGAATGTATTCTTTTGTAAACGCTGTGAACTAAAACAATGTTTTCTTTTATAAAGGCTATGAATTATACGAAACCATTCTATCCTAAATTCCATTAATTATTCCAATGTATACTCCACTGAAGTCTTTGAACTACCGCAATGTATTCTCCACTGAAGGTTATGAATTATAACACTGATTTCGTTCCAAAAGGTTGTACGTTATACAAATGTATACCCCCTGAAATATATAGATTATTCCAATGTATACTCCGTGAAATAACATCAAAGTATTGTACCTTTATGACCATAAATTAAAACAATGTATTTTTCACTGAAGTCTGTGAAATACCAATATGTTCTTTTCTGAAAACTATACTTTAAAACAATACATTATCTCCTGAAGGAAATAAATTATGCCAATGTATTTTCCTTGTATGCTAAGAATTATATGAATGTTATCGACGTGATGGCCATAAATTATAGCAAAAAAAATCTCCCCTTGAGGCTATAATTTATACAGATGTAGTCTCCCCTGAAAGCTATGCATTATACAAATTTATTATTCCCTGAATACTATGAATTATATGAATGTATTATCCCCTCAAGGCTATGAATTAAACTAATGTAATTTTTTCTTAAGTAATGTACTACACCAAAGTTTTCTTCCCTGAAGGATATAAATTATAGCAATTTAGTTTTTTGTCTGATTGCTATGATTGCGAATATATTCTATAATGAATTCAATGAAATACACCAACGTATTTTATTCTGACGTATAATAATTATTCTGATGTATTTTTCCCATAACAGTTTTAAATCATACCAAACTATTCTCCACTAAAAGGATATGAGATATACCAATGGTATATCATTTGTATATCATTATCCCTTCAAGGTTTTAATGATATAAATAGTTTGTCCCCTGAAGGCTATAACATTGGTCAATGTTTATTCTTTAAATCTGTAAATCATGCAAATATATTTTCCTCGAAAATCTATGAATGAGTCCGATGTGTTCTTCCCAAAATTGCTTTGAATTATACCATTGTATTCTCTATAAAAGGCTTAGACTTATATTTTTGTATCTCTTGCTCGCAATGGACAGCTGAAAAGTTTCCATACTGATCCTCTTAGAAGCGCGATGAGCACTGCCTAGCCTTGCCCTGGGCTGGGGCACCACGCTATACAAGATCTCTAAGTAAAAAATATAAAAATCATATGAAATTATTGCTTCGGGAGTGTTTACCAGTAACACATTCTTCAGTGTCCAATTGATCTGTCACATAATCCATCACTTGATATTTCCCATGATATATCACTTGATCTTGAATTGATATTAACTTGATATGTTACTTACTCTCTCACTTTACACGTCACTTGCTAAGTCTGTGAATTACTGTGAATTGATCTGTCACTTGATCTTTCGCTTAGGCTGTTATTTCGTCTGCTACATGATCTGTTATTCGATCTTTTTTATAATGTTTACTTTGATATGTTAGTTATTCTGTAATTTTAACTTTCACTGTAAATTTTACTTGGTCTGTCATTTAATTTGTCACCTTATCTATCACTTGATAAGCCACTTGATATGTCATTTCACATGTTGATTAATGTATTACTTAATCTAAATTTGATATGTTATGTGATGTATCACTTAATCCTTTATTTGATCCATTAGTTGTTTCCTCAGTTGAACTGTCCCTTAATATGTCACTTAATCTGCCCTTTGATCCGTCGGTTGATCTGATAGTTGACTGCTCGGTTGATATGTTAGTTGATATGCCTCTTGATCTGTCTTTGTATCGGTCATTTAATCTGTTGATATGCAACCTTAACTGTCATTTGATCCATCACTTGTTCTGTCCCTAAATGTGTTACTTAACATGTTTCTTGATCTTTCACGTTATCGATCCCTTACATAAGTTAACTCCTTAATAGAAGTCCTTATTAACCAAACATCCATTCTCTGTTTAAATACTACACATATGAAACATTTTTTTTTTTATTTCTACCCTGCTTTGGTGACACCATGCTCCAGTGAAAATGTTTTCTAGTGCCGCTCTGCCCTAGTGAAACCCAGCACTGATAGAACATTTTATAGAGCAACCCTGGTCGAGTGAACCCTTGTTCTGGTTTGATCGTTTGCTAGTTCTCCCTACTCTGTTGACCCTCTTTAAATTTGGACTACATTTTCCAATGAAACCTTTTTCTGGTAATACCCTTCAATGGTTTTACACAATGGTCCGCACACTCCACACCTCCCTAGCCAGTGTCGCCACACAGAAGACATTTTCTTCTTTAAAAAAGACCAATAGAAATAGTACAATATACAAACAATATTTGTAAGCACATTTATCCACACACTATTTTGTGTAATAAGTAATTCAATCTATTATTTTAGATGTAAAACATAATACATTAGTTTAATAGTCTATGCCTTTTCCTGATACTTATTTATTATTGATTATTACAGTGAGATTTTAGGCAATCTAATTACGAATTAAACGTTGTTCGCGTTTAGATAAAACTTTTAAAAATCTAAATTTCCTTCTATAAAAAAAATATGTGATTACGTCATATGTCTATTCGTCGCAATATATACGTCCAGTAGGTTTGGATCTAGGTTTTAATTATAACTGTGATTTTTTAATTTAGTATATATATATATATATAAAAGGGAGAACTTTTAAAGTACATTCGGATTCCTAAAAACAATCATAGTTATTTTCTATTATTTTTACGGAAATCGAATAAATTTAAATGTGCAAAAAATATTTTAAATCCGCTTTTATTTTAATAAATATTAAATTATTATTATTCTAAATCACAAATAAATTTAAAGTAACATCTAAGTAACTATTTAAAGCATTTTATATGTGTTTGAAACTTCTCCCCAGTTTGCCCTCAAATATACAATGAAAGTAAATTGGTCTTTTGAGACGACGCAATCGATGCATATCCATGTGGTGACAGATGTGTTTGAACGCCTTCCTGTTCGTCCAAAGCGCGTACCATGGGTCCCACTTGACTCCGGACGTATTCGGCGCAGCAACGTCATTGTCATCAGCGGCCGCCAGAAGCTTCCAGACCAACTACGAGTAGGCCACTATAACTGCCAATCCGTGGGCTCAAAGTGCGGGGCGAAGCGAACAAAGATAGTAGAGTTCGTAAAGGACGAATTTGTTGACGTGCTGTTCCTGACGGAGACTTGGTTGAGGTCAACAGGGGATGATGCCAAGTGTGCTGACCTCACGCCACCGGGTTTCGATATTAAGTCCTTTCCGCGTGCTACGCGAGGTGGCGGCCTCGCTGTCATTTATCGTAGCCACCTCCCAGTGACTTTCACCTCCACATTCCCATTCCAGCACACCTCTCTAGAACTTGTTCAGTTCACCCTCAACACGCCCCACACTGTCAACATGTTCTGCTTGTACCGCACTCCGCCCAGTAAGAAGAACAAGCTCCTAAACTCCACCTTCCTCTCTGAGCTCCCTGACCTACTTGACTACTGCAACCTGCTCCGTGGAACAAGTGTGATCGTGGGCGACCTTAACGTTCACTATGACGTCCCTACTGATCACTTTACTAGCAAGGTACTAGACATCCTCACAAGGTTTAGTCTTGTCCAGGGCATTAAGCAGCCCACCTACTATCGCAGCGGCCACATCATCGACTGGGTGGTGTACCGTGATGACGACAACTTGGTGGACAGCTGTACTGTGAGTCATATGCTCTCCTCTGACCATGCAGCGGTGCTCACTACACTCAACGTAGTTCCCCCAAAGAACCCACCTGTCTACAGGACCGTGCGTGACATAAACGCTATAGACAGAGCAGCCTTCAAAGCCGGCATTAAGACAATGCTTCAAGGGCTAGGTGCTGAGCTCAGCGCTCAGCATCTGGACGATGGCCTCCGAGCACTTTTGGACGAGCACGCCCCTCCCATGGCGCGACGTGTCCCGACTGGTCGCTCGTCGCCATGGTATGCAGGCGTTAGTGACCAACTCCGTCTGGCAAAACTCGTGCGAAGACGCGCTGAAAGACGCTGGGTAAAGACTGGACTGAGTGTCGACAGACAGATCTTTTGGACAGCGAAAGATGCGGTGGCAGAGATTGTACAGAGGGCAAAGGATGACTACTGGAGCTCAAAGGTCGAATCCTGTGCATCAACCAAGGCGTTGTTCAGCGCTAGTAACCGTCTCCTTGGCAACAGCAAGAATTTCACCCTCCCTACCGACATTGCACCAGAGCAACTCCCTGACGCCTTTGCGGACTTTTTCATCACCAGGGTGCAAACGATCAGGGAGGAGCTAGACAGCGCGACCCCTACACCTTCCTCACCGTTCTCGGAGGACGTTAGTCAGACAGAATCATTTGATAGTTTTCTGCCTGTGACTGAGGATGAGGTGAGGCGAGTCATCATCAGGTCTGCTCCCAAGTCTTGTGCCCTCGATCCTATCCCCGTCCCACTGCTTGTAGAATGCCTTGACGTCCTCCTCCCAGCACTCACCTCCATCATAAATTCTTCGATTCTCTCTGGCATATTCCCTCCCATTTTTAAACGGTCGATTGTCCTGCCCCTCCTAAAGAAACCCTCACTTGATCCAAACACACTCAAGAATTACCGCCCCGTCAGCAACCTCTCCTTTCTCTCAAAAATCATAGAAAAACTCATACTCTCTCAGCTCTCTGGCTATCTTCATTCTCGCAATCTCTATCCTTCCTCTCAGTCCGCCTACCGACTTGGTCATAGCACAGAAACAGCACTGGTCCGAGTCATGAGTGACCTCCTGCGCGCGATGGATGATGGCAAACTCTCTATTCTCACTCTGTTAGATCTCTCTGCTGCATTTGATACCATTGACCACCAGATTCTTCTTGACCGCCTTCATCTTTCTTTCGGACTTACTGGCTCAGCTTTAAACTGGTTTCAATCATATCTTTATGACAGAACTCAAAAAGTCTCTATTTCCAACCGCTCTTCCAAACCTTCAGCCCTGTCTATTGGAGTTCCTCAAGGATCGGTCCTTGGGCCGGTCCTTTTCATCCTCTACACTAAACATCTATCATCTCTCATTAGCCACCACTCAGTTTCCAGTCAATCCTTTGCTGATGACACTCAAATCAGTGACTCTTGCTTTCCTGATCAACTTGATGCCACAATCCTTCGCATACAGGAGTGCGTGGGCGATGTAAAGCGTTGGATGACTTGCAACAAACTGAAGCTAAATGATGATAAAACGGAAATCCTTCTCATCCACTCTCAAAACAAACCTCTCCCTCCATTCGCTCCTTCTTCTATATCTATTGGCAACTCTGACATCACACTCTCTCCCTCTGCCAGAAACCTTGGAGTCACGCTTACGGACACCCTCTCCATGGACAAACATGTCACGAATATATGCAGATCAGCATATAACGAAATTAGAAAAATCAGCACCATTAGACACCTCCTCTCCTTTGATGCCACAAAAACTCTCGTCTCTTCACTCATTCTTTCAAAATTTGACTACTGTAACATTCTTCTCTCAGGCATTCCTCAACACCACATAGAAAAACTTCAGAAGGCACAGAACTCAGCATGCAGACTCATTTTTAAATTAAAGAAACATGACCACATTCAACCACACATGCGGCAACTCCACTGGCTTCCAATATCCTCTCGCATCAAATACAAGTCTGCCAATCTTTGCTTCAACTCGTTCACTGACCCTCACTTTCCTGTCTATCTCTCTGAACTGTTGCTTCCTTACATCCCCACAAGACAACTACGTTCTTCCATTGACAGTAGAACCCTCTCAATCCCAAGAACTAAAACTAAGACCATCGGTGAACGCTCCTTCTGCTTCCATGGGCCCACGTTCTGGAACCAGCTCCCCTTCCATATACGTCATAGTGAAACCTCGTCCATTTTCAAAAAGTCCCTTAAAACTCATCTGTTTAGGTCCGCCTATGACCTGTGATGCACCCTCCTTGCCCTACCTCATTTTCTGTTTCGGGTTGATCCTGAAGTGTCAAAGTGTCCTCGTTTTATAGCCATTTTCATTGTTTCTATAGAATAGTAGTTACTATCCTAGTGTCTCATTTGTATTTACTTAGTTTACATGTTTTAAAAATTGTAAAGCGCTTAGAGCTTTATGGTAAGCGCTATATAAAAATGCCTAAATAAATAAATAAATAAATGAAAACATTAAAAAAAGTTATAAAATCATGATCAAAGAATTACACCATAATCACATTTATCGGGAAAACCGAAGCATCAGTCATTTTAGTGCGTCTTTTATTGCGTTGTTAATATTGCGAACTAAAATTAAAATTAATTTGTTCTAAATAATGATACCAATGACGACATAGCGCGAAAAACCTATTTCGCAAAATGTTATGGTATTACATTTGTGAAAAAAGAGATGCCTCATTCTCTTTTTAAAAAAATATGTCTATGATCTTTTTGCACAAGGCAGCACAAGATGCGTCTCAAAATAGAGGAATGAATTTGATAAATAATTAACTTTCTTGGGTAAATATATATCGGAATTAGGAAATAAGATGTGTACATGTTTACGTGGATGACAATATAGTTAACTCCTATGGGATTTCATTTGTGAAAAAGAGATGTTACACTCTCTTTTTACAAATATGGGTAAGTTTAATTTGCCCAAGGCAATACTAAAATAAACGATCGGATGTTATCGGGATAATAACGGTAGGTCTTTTGCGATAATTTATAACTGCTATTGCAAAAAACTCATCACAATCTATATCTTTAAAAATATAATGATATTTACGTTTCTAGCTTATTTAAGTTTTGAGAAGTATTTATCTGCTACACATTATTTGCCTACCCTACTCCCTTTCACTATCTTAAATGATATTTTCCTTCTCTATACATGACCTTAAATTACCCAGTCTGAATTATCACTAATTAATTCACGTTTGTCACTAAAGAAGTACATTAAGGGACTATTACTATGCTAGAGAAAAACTTTTGATTTACCCCTCTTCGTGCCCTTGAAATACAACTTCTTTTTCTCTAAAAACAAGATACGTCTCAAAACAAAGGAATTAATTTGATGAATAATACATTTTCTTTAGTAAATACATGTCAAAGGTGGGAAATAAGATGTGCATATTTTTACGTGGATAACAACAACTCCTATTGTATTACATATGTGAAAAAAGAGAGGCTATATTCTCTGTTTACAAATATGGGTAATTTCATTTTGCCCATGGCAATACAATATACTATACACGTCTCAAAATTAGGAAATGACTGATTAATAATTAACTTCTTGGTTACATACATATTGGAGATAGGAAAAAGGATGTTTACATTTAACATAGATGACAATATATTTAAAACCATTGGTATTACATTTGTGAAAAAAGAGATGTTAAATTATCTTTTTACAAAAAAACATATTTAAGAAAATCAATGGCAATAACAAATCGTGGGTACATTTATATAAGTATACCCATGTATATCAAAACCCAATCATTTTATACACTTGAAAAATTAATTTAGAAAAAATAGAGATGGCTTCATATTTACTTTCAAAAAATGAAGATATAATTTTGTTTTTATTTTGTAAAAAGTAGCGATGTGTGTATTTTTATGAGATCAACAATTTAAATGTTTTAAAAAGACACTCTAATCTGTTACAGGCGTCAAAAACGGTTACGAGATTCTTCTTTAGATAAAATATTTTTTGGTTTTACGAATTTCTGATAATATATATATTTTTTTAAAAGGCATAAATATGTTTAAATGTTTGATGAATATATCAATACATATCCTGTCATATAAAATATATTTATATCAAATATATCGTTTTTGTTGTAAATTTAAGATTATTATTTTTTTTTTAATTTTAGAGAAGAAAAACAAGTTGTATTCAAGGGCAGGAAAATGGTAAATCTAAAGCATTTCTTTAACGTAATAATTGTCCCACATTTAACTTCTTTTGTGACAAACGTTATATAATTAGTGAAAACTTAGACTGGGTAATTAAAGGTTATGTTTAGAGGGGGAAAAAGTAGTTTAGGAGCGTGAAAGGGAGTAGGGTAGGCGTGTTATATATAGCGGATAAATACTTCTCAAAACTTAATTATGTTAGAAACGTAAATATCATTATATCTTTAAAGTTATGGATTGTGATGAGTTTTTGCACTAACAGTCAGAAATTATCGCTTTGGAACTACCGTTATTATCCCGATAACATCGTGTCGTTTATTCTAGTTATAAAAGAAAAATGTGTTACCTATCTTTTTTACTTTGTTTTTTTAAAACAACTTATCCATTAGCATGTAACTTTTAAATGTGTTTACACTGTCCACTAGTAATTTAAAAAAAAACAATTAACAAACAAAAAAATAATCATTAAATTTTATCAATTTTTAAAATGTATTTATTTCATTTAATTTTCTTTTTAACTTTGGGTTTTTGGGACAATATGCATGTTTAAAATAGTTTGGCGAAACTTCGCCCCTGTTAAATATAACCACGACAAAATAGTCTGGAAAAATTGTATCCACATTTGGAATAAATTAATTATCATGTCAATTTTTTTTTTTTAATTGTTGTATAAAACACAAATACAAAATTACTATTTTTAAAAATTATCGGATTAACCATTAAAGTAACTAAGCCAAGAGCTTATTTATTGGCTCTGACATAGCTTAGAATGTTAAATTTGAAAGGCTCCATAGCTTAAATAACAAACCAGACCAAAAGTTTAATCAAATTGAAACAAGCTAATTATTCAACTTAACAGATGCTTAAAAAGGATTTGTTAACATTACTTAGACATTATATATTTGTTGGTGTAACCATAAGACATTGATGTTTTTATTAAGAAATAATGTAATATTTGACAAAAATCATGTGATCTAGAAGAAATGCAAACTCTTATTATAATTTCTTTTAAATGTGTTGTCCACGACAACTAACTAATAGTAGATTTTTTTTTTTCATTAATGAATGACCTTTTATTGTCTATATGCTACGTATATAGTGAGAATGCAAAGGAAATGATGCATGTCATATGATTTTTTTCTATTATAATATCTTAGGAGTCCATTTGTAAAACATGCTTAGTAAATTGTTTTTGATTTTGAGAAAAATGATTGTTATTATTTAATTTATATAGCAAATATCTAGCATTTATTTATTTTTTTGGTTAAAAGGGTAATTTTAGACTTACATAAAGCCTTTAAATCATAAAAGACACAAAATACTTTAGATTGACAGATAATAAACCAGCCAATATGCATAATTTATTCATTTCGAAATATTGACTTAGCACGTTTTGCTATTGGATTCCTCATTTGTTTACATTATTTTACATACATCATGCATATTTTAATTTCATGACATAAGACAATGATGCAGAGAATAAATGTTACAAGAAATTGCAGGTGATTTTCCTTTGTTGAAACAGTTATCCTACTGTACTAGAGTATATGACCTTATGATACTGTGATAATAATTCGAGGCTTTCTGTGATATTTTTACTTGCTTCTTTGAAAACTCATCATAATTCCCTTTTAAAGAAGTTTTATATATATTAAATGATGATTAAATTTATAAAATCATATAGTTTTGAGACATATTTAACTTCTATATAAAATCTGCTTACCCTATTCATTTTTGGCAAACTTGAAATACAATTTATTTCTCGAAATGTTGTAAAATTTACAACAATAAATATAATTCTATCTTTAGGTAGATTGATAAAGTGATAGCTTTTTTAAAAATGTAACCAAATATTGAGCTTGTTATTTGCCTATGTTATCTAGAAATCGTAAACCAAAGAAATATTTTGTGTAAAAAAGAAACTTTTAAACATTTTTAAAGCTTTTAACCGGCTGAAGTGTCTTTTTTAAACAGAAATTATATTAATTTCATAAAAAATACCCTCACTTTACAATTTCCAAATAAAATAAAGAAATATCATTTTTTTAAATTTTTTTTTTAAAAGTAAAATCCTCACCTGTCTTTTAAGAAAAATACAATTGATAATTTTTTATTGTTTGAACTTTACGTGTATATAATAGCCTTGACTTGATATTTTTAGTCGGGGTATGTGTTTTTTAATTTTGTTAATGTACAATTGATAGGTCAACGCCATTTAACTATATTTCTTAATTGTAAATATATATTTAGTTGTAAAAAGGGAATGTACTGCCTCTCTTAAAGGCGTAAAATCAATGGATTTAAAGATATTGACATTTCCAACCCACGATATGTATACCAAGGAATATTTGTCGAATTCATTGCTTTATTCTGTGGCGTTTATTGTGCTGCCTGGGGCAGACTAAAAATATTAAATCCCTGTCCACCAAGCTTTTAATACCAATTAATATAATCATCAATGGGATTGTAACCTTCGACGCACAGAATGAAATATGTTTGCACTCTCCTGATTCTTGTTAAAATGCAAAGGTCCCAAGCACTCTTACCACGCATCGCTTTATATTATATGTCAATATATATAATAATAATAATAATTACTAAATTTCATTTAAAAAACACTCTTCATCCACAAAGGCTCGAAGCGCGGTACAAAGTCAACAAAACACAAATCTATAAGTTACCCCATTTAAAACAAACGCAACCCTACAAAAACTAATTACAAGCATACAATGGCAAAGTCTTTCTAGCAATTTCAACCATAAGCAACACAGCCATTATGCATTAACTGGAAAATAAGGTAGACAATCATCCCAGAAGGTGTTTGCGAAATAGATGTGTCATTAAATCGGTTTTAAAGGACTCCAGTGTCTGGTTTTTTCTGAGATCGACAGGAAGGGCCTGATTGTGTCATATCGCGTGGGGTAGCGCTGAACGCGTGGGGAAGCGATGGAGAGAGTGGAGCCAGCGGGTCTCACAAAGGTGAGGACCAGCGGGTCTCAACAACCAGCAAATGCGAAAGCTCGCTTTCCGTAAGTCTCAATTCAAAGAGTGGTGTCGAGATTTTGCCACTATCGGATAAGCGGAGCTCTCTAGTGGGTACATAAGCATCAGCAGCTCTTTCAGATAGGACGGCGCCAGGTCATGTATATATATCAATTTGAAGTAAAAGTTGTTATATGTATAAATGTCAAGAACAGGCTATTGCTTATAGCAGCTTAGCATAAGTTTATGTTTTACAAACACACTCCGTAGGGCTTATGGCCTTTTCTTTCAAGTGACTGTGTCTCTGTGTTTGATTTTGACTATTTCGATAGCAGAGTGCAGTGAAACTGTTATTAGTCTAAAGGAAATTGTACAATTAGATAAATTCTTAAATAAACAAACAAAAAAAAACAAAAAAACAATCGAAGCAGGTGTCCCACTTGTCATTNTATATTATATATATATATATATATATATATATATATATATATATATATATATATATATATATATATATATATATATATATTATATATAATAATAATAATAATAATAAATTTCATTTAAAAAACACTATTCATCCACAAAGGTCTCGAAGCGCGGTACAAAGTCAACAAAACACAAATCTATAATTTACCCCATTTAAAACAAACGCAACACTACAAAAACTAATTACAAGCATACAATGGCAAAGTCTTTCTAGCAATTTCAACCATAAGCAGCACAGCCATTATGCATTAACTGGAAAATAAGGTAGACAATCATCCCAGAAGGTGTTTGCGAAATAGATGTGTCATTAAATCGGTTTTAAAGGACTCCAGTGTCTGGTTGTTTCTGAGATCGACAGGAAGGGCCTGATTGTGTCATATCGCGTGGGGTAGCGCTGAACGCGTGGGGAAGCGATGGAGAGGGTGGAGCCAGCGGGTCTCACAAAGGTGAGGACCAGCGGGTCTCAACAACCAGCAAATGCGAAAGCTCGCTTTCCGTAAGTCTCAAGGCAAAGAGTGGTGTCGAGATTTTGCCACTATCGGATAAGCGGAGCTCTCTAGTGGGTACATAAGCGTCAGCAGCTCTTTCAGATAGGACGGCGCCAGGTCATGTATATATATCAATTTGAAGTAAAGGTTGTTATATGTATAAATGTCAAGAACAGGCTATAGCTTATAGCAGCTTAGCATAAGTTTATGTTTTACAAACACACTCCGTAGGGCTTATGGCCTTTTCTTTCAAGTGACTGTGTCTCTGTGTTTGATTTTGACTATTTCGATAGCAGAGTGCAGTGAAACTGTTATTAGTCTAAAGGAAATTGTACAATTAGATAAATTCTTAAATAAACAAACAAAAAAAAACAAAAAAACAATCGAAGCAGGTGTCCCACTTGTCATTGTTTGTGTGTTCGCTTGATATCCCCAATTATAAATATTACCATCTCCCCCCCCCCCTTTTTTGTTTTACTAGATTAAATTTATTTGGATAACTGAAAATGTGTTAACAAGTTCTTTTTATTTTATGTGATGACTTAATTGTAAGTCATAGTACTATTAAAAATGACGGATAATTTAAGATATAATTGTGTCAATGTTTAAAGGGAGCTGAATTTAATCAGTCTAACTGCTGAGACATGAGTGCATTTCACCAACATTCTTGTTCAATTACAATTTTATTTGCTTAGACCACCTTTCGTTACATGCGTCGAATTGTAGTTCTGATAAGATCTCAACACCTAATGGTTATCATTTTGTTGTGACAGTTCACATTATCCTTTCATCAAACCAAAGTCTCTTTGTGTGAGGTGGCTTACAGCATTCGAAAAGATAGTATCTTTCAATTTAGTCTTTTTGGATGCAATATTTTTTATATTCCTCCAACAGAGATTATCGCCCATTCTGCGTTCAAGTTCTGTTGACGAAATTTTCAGTCATGTTTGTACACTTAAGCTTTTGGGATATTCAGTTCAGTTTTAAATTTCTTGTCTTTTGTCTTCGTGGCTATGGCATTACACATGAATTTAGAAATTATGAGTTGATGGTAAGCGTTCAGCATTCGGCACCCACATAGCCTTGGTTACACTATATTCGTGTATGTCATTTTTTTAATCAAGACATAGACACAACTGTGTCAGTTTCTTTTAACGCAGATGCATCCAGTAAGCCTTTTTTTCATGTTGGAAGGAGACCGATTATGACAGTGAGCACGGGGTCGTTTTACGTGCAGAAGAGTTTAACTTCTATGTTTTTGGTACTTTTGTCTAATTCTTCACTAAATATGTTTATTTTTTCTCGGAATTTTTCATTGTTCCAGAAACTACACTGTTGCAATAATTTTGGAGATTGTACATGGTAACATTCTAGACATACTTTCGAAAAGTCAATTTTGTGTGTTATAAGCACATACACGTTTGTAATTGTATTTTCTTTATTGAAGGCTAAACGGATCGGGCCTAGTGGTAAATTTAGACGTTATTTAGATTGAAGGTGTCAGTGGTCGTTTTTTGATAAGTTGGGGAGGATCATGCTGTCAGGTAAACGGGCGTCACCCCATGGGCCGATAGTGTTTCGTTTTGTCTTGACGGTCGCTAACAGCAACGGACTTTTATTTTTAATATTCTTGTGTAAAAAACGGAAGCTACGGTTAAAATCGTTGGTGTAAAATTATAAAGTGTTGAGATAATGTAGTTTGTGTTAACATATAGTTGTTTCGATGACACGACCTTTCGCTCTAAATGTATCAAGAATTGCTAAAACCAAAGAAAAGTAAGCACAGTGAGATATTTGCTAACGCTTGAATGGATTTTAGTAGCAAACCTTACAATGAATTCAACGGATAGAGATAAAAATTAATAGTTAATCATAATGCATTTTTTCATAGTTATTTATGTTTATACAGATTCCTGTTTGGTTTCCCTAAATTTACTAAATTTCTTAGCGTTTGTCACGAACTCTACAATTATGGAAGTGTTACATTTCTTTTCCAACTTCAAATTAATTCTGATTTCATTAAAAAATGCTATAACTGAATGGATGTTTGGGGACAAAATATAAAGAGAATTTTGAAATTCACGAAGGCTGAAAGCATTTGGAATTAGTTAATAGTAAGTTTATTTAATTGATTGAGAAATAAGAAATCAATACATGGTGGTATTTCCGTAGTTCCAATTTGAACATCATTATACAAATTCCACAAAATGCATATTAAATTAAGGAAGTGACAAACAATTTCAATAAGTATTGTAATATTATACTCTATTATGCTCCATTTTAACAGCACAACTGTTTTGGAGAATTTTTCAATATGATTTTCACGCATCTGAAAAACAAATCTGTAATCTATTTAAAAAATAGTCGTTTGACATCAACAATGTCTTGAGTCAAATTTCAACAATTATTTATAATGTACATCAAGCTAGAAATAAAATCAAACTTTAAAGCACACATAATCGATGTTCTGATAATAAAAATATCCTCAATAGCTTTATTTACAGAATTAACACATGCGAGAAACAATACATTTGATTCCCATTTCCTCTGGAATAGAAAACAATGTAGCGCATGTTATAGTGATCCTGAGATTACTTTGAAAAGACACTGAATGTTTGATCTAACATGGGCATCTTAATGATTAATACATTTTATATATTACCAAGAAACTTTAAAAAATGCAAGTTAAAGATGTAAAAATATTGACTGTGCATGATAATAGTAATGTGATTTAAGAAAACAAGGTATAATAAAAATTTCGGAAATAGTTCCTAATTAATAAATTAGTGATTAAAAAAAAACATATTTATGAACCATAAACCTTAAGTAGCATTTAAAATAATATTACTTCAACTGTTTTTTGTTTCCTCTCATATGTTTTGTTTGTATCTTCTATTTAGAACTAATTTTGATGTGTAAATATGGGAAGATTTGCAAAACTTATAATAGTTCAAATTGTCGCTCTATATATCTATCCAGCAATGCTAAGTTGTATTTACATCCATTTGCCATTTTTTAGACATGGCTTGTAAGTTGAAAATGGGGGGTGGGTAACGAATGTCTTATTTCGTACGAATTGTGTGCATACAACAGGTGATGCATCGAATGAGAGCGCACCAATGTGGCTCAAATGATGCAGGTCAGACAGCATTCACTGGGAAATTATTGTGTAAACCTCGACACTTAAAAATACACACACTAACAAATGAAAAACAACACAAATACATTTCCTGTCTGCTTTAACTGTATTGCCATAGGAAGAAAAACAATTATTGCTGTCCCCCCCCCTCCCCCCACTTACAGCTTAGATGGAGCATGTCACAAACAATTTGGATAATTTCAGTAAATATGTCTTTAGAAAGATCAAAGTACCTTAATTATGCCCCCATTGTATTTCGTTTATAATGGTATTTTAAAGGGATTTCCATTTATTTTCCAAAAAAATGTTACTTTATTTCTCCCACCCATCATGATAATAGTGTGTCTTATTTTATATTTGTGAGTCATCTTTTACACACACACACACACACTCACACACTCACACACACATACACACAAACAAGCCATTGTAACACTGGGCCTAAAAAACAGACACACATTTCCCAGACAAACAATTACAATGTGTGACTTATGCAAAACAACAAAAATAATACATTAAATATGTTTAAAATGTCTTTATGTGCTTTTGAAAAAAAATAAAAGGTACAATGCAAAATGCTCGTTTAATGATTTAACTGTTTATATGATTTGTCTTTTTTGTTTTTGTTTATGTCCAGAAGGACTCTAGAACACGCACAAAACATCGTGCATGAGGATATCATTGATTTAAAAGCAAAGCAAAGCAAAACATAAATTTAAAAAAACTGAATTGAGCTGCAAATGTTCATTAATCGGAGACTCTGGACTTTCTCCCGTGTAAAAAATTATTATTTGAAATTTAAACCTCCCTTACATAAATGGGTGCACTTCGGTCTCAGCTTAACGCTTAAGGGCTCGAATATATTTTTTTAAAAACATATATTATCCAACGCGTTGTATGATAAAAGTAGCTAAGATGAAACCATTTTTTTTTTCAAAAGTTAAATTCACACATTCGTATAAATACAAGGATCATCTGGGTCTGAAAATTTCATGTCGGATGCATGGCGTAGGTTGGTTCACAGTTCATGAGCTCGTAATCGTGTTCAGTTGTATCCCGTTCTGTTGTTGTTAAAGCAGGTAGAGTTGAGAGTACTATCGATGCAGAGTAGACCAAGTCTGTGCTATCGCCGCAGTGGATGACTTTTATAGGAATAATACATATAAAATGGGATAGCTTGAAGGACTTTGAAAATTAAAAAAAAATTAAATATTTAGCTTAAAGAAACATATATAAAAATATATAATGAATTAACTTTTTTCGAATTTTATAAATTTTAAAAACATAAATGAATATTTGCTTTAAAAACATATATTTTTTAAAAAAAGTATTTTTATCAAGGTATCCGTCTTAAAATTGTTGATGAACATTTTAAATGCGTCTAAATAGAAAATAGACACAAAGTGAAATATGTACTTTTATGTTTAAAATAAATATACACGTTGAAATACCTAAAATAAATAAAGTACTTACCAGGTATCTCTTTTGTTAATGAGTCATTGGTATTTGGCTATAAAAAAAATTAATTCATCGTATTTTATTGCAAGAAATTAACTTGTATTTTAAAATGCAATTAAAAACAGTATTTTGTTTAGTTAATTTCTAAAAAAAATGTCTAGTGAAATTTAAATTTTTTTTTTTTTTAAATAAATGTAATAAAGAAGGATTTGTTTAGAAAATGATCATCTAATTTTATATTATGAAAATGATTTTTTTTTTGCATAGTTTACTAACTTTTCCATAATTAATGTTCTGTTGGCTGAAAAGAAAAAAAAAAGTAAACATTAAAATTGTAATTTATTGATTGACGAAGAGGCTTTCATTTTATTTTTTAGTCTTTGACATTGTTTAGTTTACATATATAAATATATATATATATATATATATATATATATATATATATATATATATTTATATATAATATATTTAAAAAAAAATGTATAGTGAAATTTAATTTTTTTTTTTTTTTAAATAAATGTAATAAAGAAGGATTTGTTTAGAAAATCATCATCTAGTTTCATATTATGAAAATGATTTTTTTGTTGCATAGTTTACTAACTTTTCCATATTTAATGTTCTGTTCGCTGAAAAGAAAAAAAAAGTAAACATTAATAATTTTAATTTATTGATTGACGAAGAGACTTTCATTATATTTTTTAGTCTTTGACATTGTTTAGTTTACATATGTATATATATATATATATATATATATATATATATATATATATATGTATGGGCATATATCATATCTTTTCCTGAAATATTTTCTATTAGGTAAAATAAGTGAATCAATATGTTAAGAGATAGTGGAACAAAAGTAACTGGGAGCCTGAAATATATAGACAGGGCAAAACACGTTGTTTAAACTTTTTTCTTTTTTTTTTATCTCTCTATAAATGTCAAGCAGATAAATGCATTGTTTCACTATTTCCTTCACTCAGCGTGAACGCAGACCTTCATTTATCATCATAATAACCATTTTAATGAAATTTTCTTTTTTGTTTTTTTGTTTTTAATACTTTGTATTCCCTTTAACAATTACAAAGAAAAAAGAAAAAGAAAAAAATAATATGGGTATATTTCAAAAATTAATAATGAAATAATATCGCTATTTAGTACTGCTACTGTATTACAGTTAAAAATAAATAAATTTCAAAAAGTCAATTATAACTAACGTTTTCTCATTTTCCAAACAAATCCAACAATGACGAGGGCCAACGCAAGAAGGGTGAAAATCAACAAAAATATTAACCAAGTAGGAAACGAACGTGTTTGTAAACCTGTGGAAAAAAATTAAACTAATTAAACAAGCACTTGAAACAATAAAATGATGTGAAAAATATTATGTAATTAATTATGTATCTTTGCGTCTTTCGTATTAGTGGGTTTAGAAAATGCATGTTTCTTTTATTTTATGTAATGGGATTTTTTCAAAATATCCCTTTGTGTTAGTATCGAAAGAGACTTTTCAAAATATAGTTAAGTGTTAATATGGAATGATGCTACTTCTTTTTAGTTGTTTATAATGATAAGCTTAAAAAAGCATGATACTTAAATATAAGATAAGTACATTTCATAATTTCTACCCAAAAATGTATACACATTAAATTAAATCTGAACTCCATGTTTTTTTAAGCTAATGAAATTATTGAAATCATCTAATTTTAACGGATGAAACGAAGCGATTAATGTTTCTTTATCAATTATTTTATTACGGTACATTTTGCGAATCTATTCAAAACCGTAAATCGATTATTCTTTACATGGTTCATATCAGATTGAATATTATAACGTCCCCTTCAAAAACCGATAAGAAATTACTTATTTAAAGAGTTGAGTTATTTAACACATTTGGCTAGATTTTATTTTAATTTTATTTTACAAACTCAAGTTTATTGAAACTTAAATACATTATCGTCTAGCTTAAAATTGCAGATCTAAAAATAGTTATCTTTATATCAGTTAAATTACAGTAAACACATATTATACTATTACGATGAGAATTAAAAATGTAATCTTTATATTTTTTTTCCCTTTGCTTTGTCTTTATGCAAAATAATTATTACACATTTTATTTGAAAATTTAAATATATACATATATATATAATATCTATATATGTAATATCTTTATATATATATTATCTATAACATATTAATACCCCACCTGAAGTAGTTGTCACTTTAACAAGGTTATCTTTACATTTCCTTAAACCAAAATTGTTCTCAACTTCAACAGAAAACGTGTAGTGTGTTGATTCAGATAAATTTTCAACTGTGTACATTACGCGTTTATAATTGTTTGATGAAAGTCTGCCAACAGGAACACTTTCGATGGGGATGTTCTTAAACACAGACACATTGTGTGCCAGAATGGTAAATGTTTGCGAGAGCTCATCTTCTTGATCAGGTGTCCAGGAGATCGAAACCCTGTCATTGGCTACTTCATCGATTGTAATATTGACTGGACATTCGGGGGGTCCTTTGAACATACGTTTAATCTGATCATTTTTAGCATATTAATTAGTTCATCGGGTTTTCACATATTTTGTTATAAATGCATTGTTATTCTAAGATAAAATAAGTTGCATACACTACGTGTAAAAGAGCTATTATATTCAGACTTATATTATTTAATATAATTTAAAAAAAAATTTTTTTTTTATAAATGGGTTAATTTAAATTAAATGTAATAAATCTTTTTTCAACAAGTACATTCCATAGCTATACACAATCTAAATGAAAAAAGTAAAGGAAACACAGTTAATTTTCTTGAAATACACTTGCCTTTCCTTTCAATTTAATTTATTTGACTTATATATTTTCTTGCTTTTCATGACTTTTCCAATTTTAATGGACAAGTTAATTAAACATTTTCTTTATAACTTTTTATCATTTAAAGCTGTGAATTGTTAAAAGCATTTTTGTTTGTTAAATCTTACATTAAAAATATTTTTTTAAAATTTAAAAAATAAATGTTGTTTCAAAGGTGACTGTTAAAGGTGCGCATGTCGTTTTCCTTTTGTCGTTGCTAGCTTCTATGTATATTTTGTAGGGGGTCTTCGCTGATAGACCGATCACGGTATATTCAATACCACTGGAATTCATGTGACCGACCCTACAGTCTGTTATCGTACCGCATACACCAATTACTTTTCTCCCCAATTCTTGGTATGTGACATTAAATGTTTGAGGCCGGCTACCATCAAAACCAGGCTCCCAGAAAAGAGTTAAATTATTATTGAAAATTTTTCCAACCTTTAAATTGTAAGGACACGCTGTAAAAGAAATGGTTTTAACATTAAAACCTAAACAAATGTCAGACCTCAGATCTAAAAAGAAAATAAGAAGCGTATGGCGTGTCTAAAAATGTTTTGTTTTTTTTTAAAATTATATTTCAACAATATTGTTTATACAATTTTGAGTATTATTTCCTTAATGATTTTAAAATTTTCATTTGAGAATGTATAAAAAAAATAATTTTCCTTGATGAAATAATTTTCTTTTCTCCAAATAGACAGATAAAGTTACAGTATGATCTGAAAATGTTGAATTATTGTTATTTTTAATTTGAAATTGTCTGATTTTTCTTGTTTTCACTTTTGCTGTAGAAAGCATTTAGATGAAACTTGGTTTTAATTAATATTTTTTCAAAGACTACATTCATTTCTTTTTCATTATTTATACAATGTGATTATTTATACTTTATTGAGAGTTGTATTTTTATTAATATAATTAAGAAAAAACCAATTTATAACTTAAAATAAAGCTACCTCCAACTATATACATTACTTTCTAATGAGTTTTTAAAGATGAATAAAATTAGCAATGAAAAAAAAATATATTATTTTTGTTTGAGGTTCGATAACAAGTATTTCCTATATAGATAGATTCACAAGAAAATTGTTCTATTATTCTAAAGATTCATTTCAGTTAAAATCTCTCACATTATTTTTAACACTGGAAAAAAGCTACAAACAAACAGAAACACTGTTTTTTAAATATTTTTTGTGCTCAATTCATACTCCTTGTGATAAAGAAAACTATGCTGGTTTTAATATTTAGATCAGTTTTATTATAGCTAGGTTATTTAATATTCTTAAGGTGAAGAAAACAAATTATAATTAACTTACATGTATGTTATAATACCCACCTGAAGTAGTTTGAACTTGAACACTGACTTGATCACATTTCCTTATACCAAAGTTGTTCACAACGTCGAATGTAAACGTGTAATTTGTAAATTCTGATAAATGTGCCGCTGTATACATTACACGGGTATAATTGCTTGTGTGGGCTTGGCCAATATTAGCACTTTCCGCGGCAACGTCCATGGATACAGACTTAGTGCGTGCCAGAATGTTAAAGGATTGCGGGAGCTCATCTTTTCGACCAGGTGTCCAGGAGAGCGAAACGCGGTCATTGGCTACTTCATCGATTGTAACATTGAGTGGACATTCGGGGGGTCCTTTGGACATACGTTTAGTCTGATCATTTTTAGCATATTATTCAGTTTGTCGCGTTTTCACATATTTTGTTATAAATGCATTGTTATTCTAAGATAAAATAAGTTGCATACATTACGTTTGAAAGAGCAATTATTTTCAGAACCATATTATTTAATATAAAAAAAATTACTTTTTTTTTGGGTTAAATTAAATTAGTTGTAATAAGTCTTTTTTCAAAAAGTACATTCCATAGCTATACAAAATCTACAATAAAAAAGTAAAGGAAACACAGTTAATTTTCTTGAACTACACTTGCCTTTCATTTATTTTTTTTTTACTTATATATTTTCTTGCTTTTCATGAATTTTCCAATTTTAATGGATAAATTAATTAAATATTTTCTTTATGACTGTTTATCATTTTATGCTTTGAATGGTTAAAAGCATTTTTGTTTGTTAAATCTTACATTAAAAATATTTTTAAAAATATATTTAAAAATACCTGTTGTTTCAAAGGTGACTGTTAAAGGTGCGCATGTCGTTTTCCTTTTGTCGTTGCTAGCGTCTATGTATAACTTGTAGGGGGTCTTCGCTGATAGGCCGATCACGGTATATTCAATACCACCGGAATTCATGTGACCGACCCTACTGTCCGTTACCGTACCGGATACACCAATTACTTTTGTCCCCAATTCCTGGTATGTGACATTAAATGTTTGAGGCCGGCTACCATCAAAACCAGGCTCCCAGAAAAGAGTTAAATTATTATTGAAAATTTTTCCAACCTTTAAATTGTAAGGACACGCTGNACATATTGCGTGCCAGAATGTTAAAGGATTGCGGGAGCTCATCTGTTCGACCAGGTGTCCAGGAGAGCGAAACGCGGTCATTGGCTACTTCATCGATTGTAACATTGAGTGGACATTCGGGGGGTCCTTTGGACATACGTTTAGTCTGATCATTTTTAGCATATTATTCAGTTTGTCGCGTTTTCACATATTTTGTTATAAATGCATTGTTATTCTAAGATAAAAAAAGTTGCATACATTACGTTTGAAAGAGCAATTATTTTCAGAACCATATTCTTTAATATAAAAAAATTTACTTTTTTTTTGGGTTAAATTAAATTAGTTGTAATAAGTCTTTTTTCAAAAAGTACATTCCATAGCTATACACAATCTACAATAAAAAAGTAAAGGAAACACAGTTAATTTTCTTGAACTACACTTGCCTTTCATTTATTTTTTTTTTACTTATATATTTTCTTGCTTTTCATGAATTTTCCAATTTTAATGGATAAATTAATTAAATATTTTCTTTATGACTGTTTATCATTTTATGCTTTGAATGGTTAAAAGCATTTTTGTTTGTTAAATCTTACATTAAAAATATTTTTAAAAATATATTTAAAAATACCTGTTGTTTCAAAGGTGACTGTTAAAGGTGCGCATGTCGTTTTCCTTTTGTCGTTGCTAGCGTCTATGTATAACTTGTAGGGGGTCTTCGCTGATAGGCCGATCACGGTATATTCAATACCACCGGAATTCATGTGACCGACCCTACTGTCCGTTACCGTACCGGATACACCAATTACTTTTGTCCCCAATTCCTGGTATGTGACATTAAATGTTTGAGGCCGGCTACCATCAAAACCAGGCTCCCAGAAAAGAGTTAAATTATTATTGAAAATTTTTCCAACCTTTAAATTGTAAGGACACGCTGTAAAAGAAATGGTTTTAACATTAAAACCTAAAAAAATGTCAGACCTCAGATTTAAAAAGAAAATAAGAAACGTATGGCGTGTCTAAAAATGTTTTTTTTTTTTTTAAAATTATATTTCAACAATATTGTTTATACAATTTTGAGTATTATTTTATTATTGATTTTTAAATTTTCATTTGAGAATGTATAAAAAAAATAATTTCCTTGATAAAATAAGTTTCTTTTCTCCACATAGACAGAGAAAGCTACAGTGTGATTTGAAAATGTTGAATTATTGTTATTTTTAATTTGAAATTGTCTAATTGTTCTTGTTTTCATTTTTGCTGTAGAAAGCATTTAGATGAAACTTGGTTTTAATTAACATTTTTTCAAAGACTACATTCATTTTTTCCTTACTATTTATTCAATGTGATTATTTATTATTTATTGTGAGTTTTTTTTTTGTAATATAATTTTTAAAAAAAGTTTTTTTAACTTAAAATAAAGCTACCTTCAACAATATACATTACCATTAATGTGCTTTTAAAGATGAATAAATTTAAGCAATGAAAAAAAAAAAATATAATTTTTTTTTGTGGCTCGATAACAAGTATTTACTATATATATAGATTCACAATAAAATTGTTCTATTATTCTAAAGATTCATTTCAGTTAAAAACTTTCACATTATTTTTAACACTGGAAAAAAGCAACAAACAAACAGAAGCACTATAACAAGTATTTACTATATATATAGATTCACAATAAAATTGTTCTATTATTCTAAAGATTCATTTCAGTTAAAAACTTTCACATTATTTTTAACACTGGAAAAAAGCAACAAACAAACAGAAGCACTTTTTTTTTTCATAAATATTTTAAGTGCTCAATTCATACTCCTTGTGATAAAGAAAATTATGCTGGTTTTTATTGAAAATTAAAAATATTCCGCCCGCTTTACAATTGCAGCACCAATATTTTATTTGTCTTATGCATTTAGATCAGTTTTATCATAGCTAGATTATTTAATATTCTTAAGATGAAGAAAACAAATTATTATTGACTGACATGTATATTGTAATACCCACCTGAAGTAGTTTGAACTTGCACATTGACATGATCACATTTCCTTACACCAAAGTTGTTCTCAACGTCGAATGTAAACGTGTAATTTGCCAATTCTGATAAATTTGCCGCTGTATACATTACACGGGTATAATTGCTTGTGTGGGCTTTTCCAATGGGAGCACTTTCCGCGGCAACGTCCATGGATACAGACATATTGCGTGCCAGAATGTTAAAGGATTGCGGGAGCTCATCTGTTCGACCAGGTGTCCAGGAGAGCGAAACGCGGTCATTGGCTACTTCATCGATTGTAACATTGAGTGGACATTCGGGGGGTCCTTTGGACATACGTTTAGTCTGATCATTTTTAGCATATTATTCAGTTTGTCGCGTTTTCACATATTTTGTTATAAATGCATTGTTATTCTAAGATAAAATAAGTTGCATACATTACGTTTGAAAGAGCAATTATTTTCAGAACCATATTATTTAATATAAAAAAAATTACTTTTTTTTTGGGTTAAATTAAATTAGTTGTAATAAGTCTTTTTTCAAAAAGTACATTCCATAGCTATACAAAATCTACAATAAAAAAGTAAAGGAAACACAGTTAATTTTCTTGAACTACACTTGCCTTTCATTTATTTTTTTTTTACTTATATATTTTCTTGCTTTTCATAAATTTTCCAATTTTAATGGATAAATTAATTAAATATTTTCTTTATGACTGTTTATCATTTTATGCTTTGAATGGTTAAAAGCATTTTTGTTTGTTAAATCTTACATTAAAAATATTTTTAAAAATATATTTAAAAATACCTGTTGTTTCAAAGGTGACTGTTAAAGGTGCGCATGTCGTTTTCCTTTTGTCGTTGCTAGCGTCTATGTATAACTTGTAGGGGGTCTTCGCTG
Organism: Lymnaea stagnalis; assembly: GCA_964033795.1. Lineage (NCBI taxonomy): Eukaryota > Metazoa > Mollusca > Gastropoda > Lymnaeidae > Lymnaea > Lymnaea stagnalis. The sequence goes on from CAXITT010000061.1 coordinate 1,950,422, forward strand.
ATAGGCCGATCACGGTATATTCAATACCACCGGAATTCATGTGACCGACCCTACGGTCTGTTATCGTACCGGATACACCAATTACTTTTGTCCCCAATTCCTGGTATGTGACATTAAATGTTTGAGGCCGGCTACCATCAAAACCAGGCTCCCAGAAAAGAGTTAAATTATTATTGAAAATTTTTCCAACCTTTAAATTGTAAGGACACGCTGTAAAAGAAATGGTTTTAACATTAAAACCTAAAAAAATGTCAGACCTCAGATTTAAAATGAAAATAAGAAACGTATGGCGTGTCTAAAAATGTTTTTTTTTTTTTTAAAATTATATTTCAACAATATTGTTTATACAATTTTGAGTATTATTTTATTATTGATTTTTAAATTTTCATTTGAGAATGTATAAAAAAAATAATTTCCTTGATAAAATAAGTTTCTTTTCTCCACATAGACAGAGAAAGCTACAGTGTGATTTGAAAATGTTGAATTATTGTTATTTTTAATTTGAAATTGTCTAATTGTTCTTGTTTTCATTTTTGCTGTAGAAAGCATTTAGATGAAACTTGGTTTTAATTAACATTTTTTCAAAGACTACATTCATTTTTTCCTTACTATTTATTCAATGTGATTATTTATTATTTATTGTGAGTTTTTTTTTTTTTATATAATTTCAAAAAAATATTTTTTTAACTTAAAATAAAGCTACCTTCAACAATATACATTACCATTAATGTGCTTTTAAAGATGAATAAATTTAAGCAATGAAAAAAAAAAAATATAATTTTTTTTTGTGGCTCGATAACAAGTATTTACTATATATATAGATTCACAATAAAATTGTTCTATTATTCTAAAGATTCATTTCAGTTAAAAACTTTCACATTATTTTTAACACTGGAAAAAAGCAACAAACAAACAGAAGCACTGCTTTTTTCATAAATATTTTAAGTGCTCAATTCATACTCCTTGTGATAAAGAAAATTATGCTGGTTTTTATTGAAAATTAAAAATATTCCGCCCGCTTTACAATTGCAGCACCAATATTTTATTTGCCTTATGCATTTAGATCAGTTTTATTATAGCTAGATTATTTAATATTCTTAAGATGAAGAAAACAAATTATTATTGACTGACATGTATATTGTAATACCAACCTGAAGTAGTTTGAACTTGCACATTGACATGATCACATTTCCTTATACCAAAGTTGTTCTCAACGTCGAATGTAAACGTGTAATTTGCCAATTCTGATAAATTTGCCGCTGTATACATTACACGGGTATAATTGCTTGTGTGGGCTTTTCCAATGGGAGCACTTTCCGCGGCAACGTCCATGGATACAGACATATTGCGTGCAAGAATGTTAAAGGATTGTGGGAGCTCATCTTTTTGACCAGGTGTCCAGGAGAGCGAAACGCGGTCATTGGCTACTTCATCGATTGTAACATTGACTGGACATTCAGGAGGACCTTTAAAACGAAAGTTAAAGCTAACAATTTTTAGGGCATTATATAGTTCGTGCTTTTACATATATAGCTTCTCAAAATCTCTGTTATGATATGCTAAAATGATTGGAATGAATAGGGCCTGCCATTTATAAGACCGGAAAACCTCGCGGTCTACTACGTAATGTTACTATTTTTAGAACGGCGGACACATATTTCTTAAAACAAGTATTTAAACATCTCGTCATGCCATCATTAGCTCTTTCTATATGAATCCTAACCCATATTTTTACAATTTTATGAGTTTTAGGAAATGAATATACATTTGTTTTGTTTTATTTAATTAATGTATGTCAATTTTTTTAAGTTCATGATTATGTTTTTTTGAGTTGTATGTACGGCGTTGTGTGCCCAGCCCTAGTCTGAGGTTATACGTTACAGAAAACCATTAATATTTAGAATAACACCCTGCATGTGCGGACACTATTGTATCTAGAGTAGGGGGAGCAAATCATGAACTGGAAAAAAAGCGTCAGAAGAGTGATTGGAGGAGGGACTGTGCAGCCATCACGCGAGCCCACATCACTTCTGGCACTTGCTACACAGCTAGCCGAAATATTTATTGAAGTTACATTATAAATAAAAAAACATTTTAGTGATTTGAAAATCTGTTTTATTTTAGAAACGGGACATTTAACGTCTCAAGAGATTTTTCGGGACAATGGGTACGATCGTGAAAAAACCGGGACAGTCCCGTTTTTACTGACGTTTAGTCACATTAGTCTAGAGTAACTGTAAAATGTGCAGTACGTGAAATGAAATTCCTTTTCTATTCTATTTTGATCTTTAGTTTGAGAATTTAGTTTTTTTTTTTTTTTTGCCTTTTCTTAGTTCTAGGCCAGTGAAAACATCTCTCCGGATTACTTAGGATGATGGATAGGAGAATCACCTTTTGTCTTTTTTTTTTTTTTTTGCCTTTTCTTATTCCTAGGCCAGTGAACACATCTCTCCGGATAGCTTAGGATGATGGATAGGAGAATCACCTTTTGTCTTTTTTTTTTCATATGTTCAAATGAGACAACGATCGAATATCCATTGAACTTGATTCTCAGAAAAAATCATTAATCATACCATGATATTCAATTGTTTCACAAGACATTTCATAAGTGTATACAATTATTTACATACTATATTTCAGAAAATGTTGAAGTGATTATTTTAATGCGTGTTAACATGTTGTAAGAAAATAAATAATTTAATTGTTAAAAAAATATATCATTTTTTACTACACATTTACATTTTTTACTCCCCGCGCGTTTGTCCATCATATTTTAGAAGTAGACCTAGCAACCCTATGAATCGCTGACTATCGCAAAAGCAGCAAAACAAACATTGTGTAAAATATTTCGTAAAATTTAATTGTAAACAAGTACTCGGATAATAATATAAGTTCTATTAATAGATTTCTGCCATTAAATGACAAGGATTATTACCTGTAAAATTTGTATCATAAATAGGGCGTTAATGAAACTTGATGTAGCTTTTATGGTAATTCTATTTGAAATTTTATTTTTTTTTTTTTTTAAGTATAGAAAAAATTAATTAATATTTATGAAGGTATTTTTGCAAACTTGCCTGTGGTTTTAGAAGTTACTACCAAAGACGTGCATAATGTTTTTCCATTGTTGCTGCTAGATTCTACGTCTATTTTGTAGGCAGTCTTTGTCGATAAGCCGCTTAACGAATATTCAATAGCAGTTGATGCTGTTTGATTAACTCNTATTTTGTATGGTTCATATTGGAAAACACGAACACGGAGCCCCTGGCTAAAAACGGAACATTTTCAAATGATGTAATAATTTTAAAAACCTTTGCGGGCGTGCGCATAACCTATCTATAAAGTTTTATTACATTCTAATAAATGGTGTAGGAGCGTTTAAGGAAATTATTTTTTACAAATCACGTATAAAAAAAACAAAAAAAAAAACAGGAATTTGGGGCTAACTGCCCAAAACGGATTATTTTCAAAGAGTTTAAATGACTCAAAATGCTCAAGTTTGTGGACAACAACTCACCTCAGTTTGATCGCAATCGCTTGAGTGGTGTAGGATCGAATACGGTTTAAAATTATATCTATAAAGCTCCAATTAGAAAAAAAGAACACAGGGCCCCTGGCTCAAAACGGAATATCTAAAACGGTTGTAAAAATTGTAAAAACATTGCGGGCGTGCGCACAACATCTCACTAAAATTCATCGCATTCTGAAAAATGGTATAGGAGCACATACGGAAATTATTTTTTTACAAAGCTCGTAAAGAAAAAAGTTTGAATGCGATTGTGTAAACTATGTTAAAAGAAAACATTTTTGATTGATTGCAATGGTTTTAATTTTAGACGGATTGTGGACAAAATTTTAAAAAGTTTGCAGAAGTTTATTTATTTGACCAGGTCAACATTATTGCAGTTAACTTTTTTTCAATTTTATGACTGTATTACTTTTCGTAGAAGTACACGTTTACAACGATAGAAATGAATGTTTGTCTACTTTTGAAGCATAGACAAGTAGCAAAACGCATTAAATCCTGTGAGTAGATCATGAATTTAATGTTCAATTTTTCTAGAGGAAAACTTTAATTAAACGTTATAAACATATATATATATATATATATATATATATATATATATATATATATGTATATATATAAATATATATATATATATTTAAAGAATATCTCTATAGTTTTTTTTTTTTT
>CAXITT010000062.1:0-18171 GCA_964033795.1 Lymnaea stagnalis
GGATGATGGAGGGAGGATGATTGAGGGAGGATGATGGAGGGAGGATGAGGGGGTGGATGAGGGGGAGGATGAGGGGGGGGGATGAGGGGAAGGATAAGGGAGGGAGGATGAGGGAGAATGATGGAGGGAGGATGATGGAGGGAGTATGATGGAGGAAGGATGATGGAGGAAGGATGATGAAGGAAGGATGAGGGAGAATGATGGAGAGAGGATGATGGAGTGAGGATGATGGAGGAAGGATGATGGAGGGAGGATGAGGGAGGATAAAGGAGGATAAAGGAGGTAGGGAGGATCAGAGAAGAGCGATCAGGGAGGGAAGATGATGGAGGGAAGATGATGGAGGGAGGATGATGGAGGGAGGATGATGGAGGGAGGATGAGGGAGGATTAGGGAGGATAAGGGAGGTATGGAGGATCAGAGAAGGGCGATCAGGGAGGGAAGATGATGGAGGAAAGATGATCGAGGGAGGATGATGGAGGGCGGATGAGGGAGATGAGGGGGGAAAACTGAGGTAGGGAGGATCAGAGAGGGGCGATCAGGGAGGGAAGATGAAGTAAGGAGGATGATGGAGGAAGGATGATGGATGGAGGATGATGGAGGGAGGATGATGGAGGGAGGATGATGGAGGATGAGGGAGGATAAGGGAGGATAAGGGAGGTAGGGCGGATCACAGAGGGGCGATCAAAGAGGGAAGATGATGGAGGGAAGATGATGGAGCAAAAATGATGGAGGGAAGATGATGGAGCGAAGATGATGGAGGGAGGATGAGGGAGGGAGGATCAGGAGGGAGAATGACTGAGGGGGGATAAGAGAGGTTAGGATCAGGGAGGGGGATGAGGGAGGGAGGGAAAGAGAGCGGAATAGTGGGTGAGGGAGGGAGGGTGAGTGTTCAAACATGTTGCCTCGTACAGATAAGTCAAGTGTACATGTACACATTGATTTGTGTCTGGCCAATCTCCGATACACTGAAAAGACACAATTAGCCGTCTGTTAACAATGCTCAACTGTTCAAACCTCCCGCCTTAAGACTCCGCCTCACCTGTCAGGTGAGATGGTGAAAGGGCGACAATCGCTTATTTATTTATTTTTTGGGGGGGTTAAAACCACCTTCCCCCAAACTGGGGTTCACCCTGGCTGTTGTCGTGTATGAACCAGAATAATGAGGTCAGTGCCGGGGCTGTGTACGTCATAATAAACTTAAGCAGTTGAACTGCTGGTTATGTTTATACCCTAAGACGCAATGCCAGCGTGTAATACCCGAGGACGTATGTTTAAGCCCGGCTTTAAATACGCCAACGGTAAACAATGAGCGGTTTGAGCGTAAATACCCAAGGGCAACAATCCGAGTAGATAACCCTTTGTGTACCGGTGATTCTAGATCTGGGTAAGGCTGTCCTTTGAAGTCCAAATACAGTCTCCTTGGGGAACACGCCCGCAACCCGTGACCTCAACATCAGCATCTGCTTTTAATGAGTTTAATAACCATAGTGTGGACACACGGCGGATACACTGGGAAAAGGGGGGGGGGAGGGGGTGCTATCAGTGCAGATCCAGATTCCAAGAGGCGATGGGCCAGAGACAGATGTTATAAGTTGCAGTTATACAAAATGGAAATACTTTGATCTCTCCTGTATGCTAGCGAGACGTGGACAGTGTACAGCAGACATCCTGGACAGCTGAACCATCTCTACCTACGCTGAACCATCTCCACCTATGCTGAACCATCTCCACCTACGCTGAACCATCTCCACATAAGCTGAACCATCTCCACCTATTCTGAACCATCTCCACCTACACCGAACCATCTCCAACTACGCTGAACCATCTCCACCTACGCTGAACCATCTCCACCTACACTGAACCATCTCCACCTACGCTGAACCATCTCCACCTACGCTGAACCATCTCCACCTACACTACCCACGTAAAAGCTCTTGCATAAGGTGGCAGGACAGAGTCCCTGATGCAGAAGTCATACGACGGACTGATTGTATGTGCCCCCACATGCTCCTACAAGAAGGACAAGCCAGATGGGCAGGGCATGTCGCAAGAATGCCAGACAGCAGAATTCCCAAACAACTAATGTTCGGCGAACTCTCCAGTGGAAAGTGCTCAATGGCAGACAAAAAGAAATGCTTCACGGATTGTATACAAGTGCCACTCAAATCTATGGCCATGGACAACGATTCAAGGAAGACACTTACTCTGGACTGGGCAAGCTGGTGTGGAAGACAAACTGTCGGAGCACAATCCTCATAGAATAAGCCCACCCCTCACGTCAAAAAGAAAGCGGACAGAAAGGAATTCAGAAGTGACTCTTAATTCTGATAGGACCCAAAACAACGTGTGTTCCACGTGCGGGAAAGCCTTCCGGGCACAAATAGAACCGGCAGGCCGCCTGCGTACTCACTGTGACTTGGTCATCCCTACGTGCGAAGGATGAACAAGACCAACATGTTCACTGAGCTTAATAAAGAGCGTTGACCACCGGACGGAGAGATTAGCCTTGAAGCTTCCCCACCATGAACGATTCGGGTTCAAGCACAATCTTGCAGGACGACCCAACCAAGGCGTTCATCGAATTATTTCCAGCAAAGCAGCTTTTCTAAAGACTATAAATTCGTGTTTACCACACACCATTGCGTGATTGCAGGAACCGGAGAATAGGCTACCAGTGGTGGTGGGGCTTGAACACCGTTACGGTAGCTTACAAGGTTCAAAGGTCATAAACGTGACGTATACGGTTCACAGGCCATTAACGTAGCATACGGTTCAAAGGTTACGTGACGTGTACTTTTGATAAAGGTGATTAAAGTTGTCGTTTTAATTGATCCCACAGCTACATTTTAAGGTAAAACTACACAAACTCTGGTGTTAGTAATTGAAGGCGTCTGTCTTCTGTGTAACATGCGGTGTATTATGAAACTGAAACGATCGAAGCACTATGATTATGAAGCCATCGTTGCATTATGATTATGAAACCATCGTTGCATTATGATTGTGAAACCATCGTTGCATTATGATTATGAAACCATCGTTGCATTATGATTATGATTATGAAACCATCGTTGCATTATGATTATGAAACCATCGTTGCATTATGATTATGAAACCATCGTTGAGATTATGATTATGAAACCACCTGTGTACTTAAATCTAGACCGCCACAGTAAATATCATTTAAAATGACTTCATGAGTGATGCTAGGAGTCAGAGAGGTAGACTCGTAAAAATATGTTTATATTTATCCGAGGAATTCGACGAGGACCATCGAGTCGTCCGGTGACAGATAACTTACGCGGGTGACTTGTGTTTATAAGTGAGGAAGAGTTGCGCGGCGTCAACCTCACTCTCTCGTCCGAGCCCACCATATCCAGTGGCAGGACGACCAGGTATGGCTACGGTTGCAGGAATTGACATTGTATGCGGGTTTGAATTCAGTTTCCTTCAGAGTTGCCGACCAAGCCAAGGTTAGCGAGTCTCATCCACCCGGGGTGCTGGTGATGTGTTTGCTTGATTGGCCTTTGAACTCCAGACCACCAACTTGAGGTTTGCTCAGTTTTGACCATTGGGTCACCCGGTCATCCGAAAAAATATAAGACATTATCGAATAGATGGACGTAAACAATGCACTTAAGCATCATGACTGACATCATCGTACGTCATTGTCGGCAGGAGAAAGAACTCTTACCCTGATAGCGTGTCCATGGGTTATCGTTCCTGGCTTTATTTTTCAAAATTAATTGTAACCACTAATAGAGAGTGACCCCTACATGTTTGATTCCCAGCAGTCATCTCTCTCATTGTGACCTAACAGAGTGAGTTCTACATGTTTGATTCCTAGCAGTCATTTCTCTCATTGTGACCTAACACAGAGTGAGTTCTACATGTTTGATTCCCAGCAGTCATTTCTCTCATTGTGACCTAACACAGAGTGAGCTCTACATGTTTGATTCCCAGCAGTCATTTCTCTCATTGTGACCTAACACAGAGTGAGCTCTACATGTTTGATTCCCAGCAGTCATTTCTCTCATTGTGACCTAACACAGAGTGAGTTCTACATGTTTGATTCCCAGCAGTCATTTCTCTTACCCCTTCATTTCCCTATCATCCCCTTTTATGAAGCATCCGATTTTATAAAAGAAATAGTTCACATCTTAATTCCCCATAATGATCATTTTCGTTACCAGTGTCTCTGTACAACCTTATCGACCCACCCCCAAATCCCCCGCCCCACCCCACCCCGCCATCTCCTTGCTTGATTCATATTTAATAACCACCCCCTCCCACTCCCCCACAAAACACCCACACCGCACGGGGGGCGGGGGGGAAGGGTAAGGGGAGACAAATGAACAGCTCCTAAGAAGACGCCTCTAATTTCCAGAGTGCCACAAACTAGCGAATGTCTTGTACTGCTAATAAATCATTGTCACCAGTGGCGTCGACTTCATGTATCAGCACGTGGGGGGGGGGGGGGGGGGGGGGTTCTTTAATTTTGTTATAATTTCCAGAGTGCCACAAACTAGCGAATGTCTTGTACTGCTAATAAATCATTGTCACCAGTGGCGTCGACTTCATGTATCAGCACGTGGGGGGGGGGGGAGGGAGGGGGTTCATTAATTTTGTTTAAAAAGTTGATTTCAATGTGTTCGTTCTTTTCATGTCAATCCGCCTCCGACAGAACTGTTCGTTGTCAATGGACTTGGTAAGTTTGGAGTTGTTGTTTTTGTGTTCTTGTTTTTTTACAGTTGCTGTAAATCGATTCTAGGGGTGGGGGGCCTTGTGGAAGGGTCACAACTTTAGGCTCACGTCCTAAATAAATTGCTACCACATGACGTCATAAATCTGCAGTCTTTGACGTCATTTAAGCTCGGCGAGATCATACACAGATGACGTACGTCAACACTGTCCCAACAATGTTATATAAATACATGTATGACGATGCTGAGCTCATTTTGTCCAAGTCAACAAATGTCTTGTCCGTGAATTGTGAATCAATGAAAGGGATGGTTTATATGTGACCATTTATCTGTGAGGTCTTTTATCAGACCATTTCCATGTGAGGTCTTTTATCAGACCATTTATCTGTGAGGTCTTTTATCAGACCATTTCCATGTGAGGTCTTTTATCAGACCATTTATCTGTGAGGTCTTTTATCAGACCATTTCCATGTGAGGTCTTTTATCAGACCATTTATATGTGAGGTCTTTTATCAGACCATTTATATGAGAGGTCTTTTAACAGACCATTTATCTGTGAGGTCTTTTATCAGACCATTTATATGTGAGGTCTTTTATCAGACCATTTCCATGTGAGGTCTTTTATCAGACCATTTATCTGTGAGGTCTTTTATCAGACCATTTCCATGTGAGGTCTTTTATCAGACCATTTATATGTGAGGTCTTTTATCAGACCATTTCCATGTGAGGTCTTTTATCAGACCATTTCCATGTGAGGTCTTTTATCAGACCATTTCCATGTGAGGTCTTTTATCAGACCATTTATCTGTGAGGTCTTTTATCAGACCATTTCCATGTGAGGTCTTTTATCAGACCATTTATATGTGAGGTCTTTTATCAGACCATTTATATGAGAGGTCTTTTAACAGACCATTTATCTGTGAGGTCTTTTATCAGACCATTTATATGTGAGGTCTTTTATCAGACCATTTCCATGTGAGGTCTTTTATCAGACCATTTATCTGTGAGGTCTTTTATCAGACCATTTCCATGTGAGGTCTTTTATCACAACATTTATATGTGAGGTCTTTTAACAGACCATTTATATGTGAGGTCTTTTAACAGACCATTTATATGAGAGGTCTTTTATCAGACCATGTATCTGTGAGGTCTTTTATCAGACCATTTATATGAGAGGTCTTTTATCAGACCATGTATCTGTGAGGTCTTTGATCAGACCATTTATATGTGAGGTCTTTTATCAGACCATTTATATGTAAGGTCTTTTAACAGACCATTTATATGTGATGTATTTTATCAGACCATTTATATGTGATGTCTTTTATCAGACCATTTATATGTGATGTCTTTTATCAGACCATTTAAATGAGAGGTCTTTTATCAGATCATTTATATGTGAGGTCTTTTATCAGACCATTTCCATGTGAGGTCTTTTATCAGAATATTTATCTGTGATGTCTTTTATCAGACCATTTAAATGAGAGGTCTTTTATCAGACCATTTATATGTGAGGTCTTTTAACAGACCTGAATTCTGGGAACATTGATTCCAAAAATAGATTTGACACCATATGAACTTCATGACCTGTACCACAGTCAAATACTCTTCTGACGAGTGGATAAATAGTGGAAAAAGACATGGTCTCGTCTGACGGAGTGGATAAATAGTGGATCAAGACATGGTCTAGTCTGACGGAGTGGATAAATAGTGGAACAAGACATGGTCTCGTCTGACGGAGTGGATAAATAGTGGATCAAGACATGGTATCGTCTGTTGGAGTGGATAAATAGTGGATCAAGACATGGTCTCGTCTGACGGGGTGCATTTTCTGACTCCACCAAGGAGAATGAGACTTCCAGGACATTTTCTCCCCTTGTGTCGTGTCGGAGTCTTTTCTTGGAATTCTTTTGTTTTCTTATTTTTAAGGGCGGTCACTCGCGCAATATTTGATGCTGCCCCCCTCAGGTGTTCTGGGGGAAAAAATCGATAGGAGATAGGGGATTAAAAGGAGCAGGCTGGGAGGATCTGAAGATGAGATGATAAGGGGGAGGAAGGCCAGATGAGCTCCTAAATGGGGTTGGGGGGGGGGAGTCGTGGTGAAAAATAATAGTGCGACATCCTGTGTCTTCTTGCTGGACAAGCTCTCGGGGAGGGGTGGGATTGGGGTGGGGGGCCATTGAGATGACAGAAATGGAAAAAAGACAGGCGTATGGGGAGGGAGTCGTGGTGAAAAATAATAGTGCGACATCCTGTGTCTTCTTGCTGGACAAGCTCTCGGGGAGGGGTGGGATTGGGGTGGGGGGACATTGAGATGACAGAAATGGAAAAAAGACAGGCTTATGGGGGTACTAAGATTGTGTGTGTGAGAGTGTGTGTGTGTGTTGTGTGTCGGAGAGCGTTCATGTTAATATTAGGCTTAATCCCGTGCCTTTTTAAAATCTAAATCCAGGGCCCTTCCCATATCAGATGTCTATGAAATCCACATCAATTAGCCAATACTCCCTGTACAGTTAACCTATACAGTTAGCCTATACAGTTAGCCTATACAGTTAGCCTATACAGTTAGCCTATACAGTTAGCCTATACAGTTAGCCTATACAGTTATACAGTTAGCCTATACAGTTAGCCTATACAGTTAACCTATACAGCTAGCCTAAACGGTCAGCATTTCTAGTTAACTTCTATACGGTAAGCCTATACAGTTGACCTGTACATTTAACCTGTACAGTTGGCCTATAGGGGTACAATAATAAATGATACCATAAAAACAAACACTGTTTGGTGCTCTATTGAAAAGCCCCAGAAGACGTTGGCATGTTTCTCTGGGCTCCCGCATCTTCTGGCTTTCCTTTGAACTCTTATGCTCAAATATCTGTATTTTTTTGTTTCAGCTGGACAACAAAATAAATATACAAAAAAATTCTCTTGCGACAGTCTCTGTTGACACAATAATTTTTTTTAAAAATCCCTCCTTCATTTTTTTCGTCTCCAATAGAAAGATTAAATTGTCCTGAGCCCTTATTTCTTCTTATAAGAGCTCCCATTCATTATTGTGTTATTATTATTTTTAACACACGTCAAAGGGAATGTCTTTAAAAAATGGTCAAAATCACTCATTGTATCAGCAGACATTCAGCAGATGAGACCAAACCAAAGGCTCAGACGTAACGCCCACAGAGGATGATGGCGATTAACTGATTATATTTGCAACAGATTGTTGCAATGCAAAACACGAATGTAGCAAGGTAAGAAAAGTATTAGAGAAGAATGTTGTGTTACAAGAATGTTGTGACAGAGATAATATCATCAAAAGAGTAGGCAAAGAAAATATTCCTTATGGGTGGAAAAAAATGTTTGTTCTTTAAGTTAAAGCATTTATTTCCCATTGAGAATGAAGACACAAGAAGGTCAGGCTTTGATGCGACTGGTCAACATGGTTTGATGCGACTGGTCAACATGGTTTGATTCGACTGGTCACCATGGTTTAATGCGACTGGTCAACATGGTTTGATGCGACTGGTCAACATGGTTTGATGCGACTGGTCAACATGGTTTGATGCGACTGGTCACCATGGTTTGATGCGACTGGTCAACATGGTTTGATGCGACTGGTCAACATGGTTTGATGCGACTGGTCAACATGGTTTGATGCGACTGGTCAACATGGTTTGATGCGACTGGTCAACATGGTTTGATGCGACTGGTCAACATGGTTTGATGCGACTGGTCAACATGGTTTGATGCGACTGGTCAACATGGTTTGATGCGACTGGTCAACATGGTTTGATGCGACTGGTCAACATGGTTTGATTCTACTGGTCAACATGGTTTGATGCGACTGTTCAACATGGTTTGATGCGACTGGTCAACATGGTTTGATGCGACTGGTCAACATGGTTTGATGCGACTGGTCAACATGGTTTGATGCGACCGGTCAACATGGTTTGATGCGACTGGTCAACATGGTTTGAGGCGACTGGTCAACATGGTTTGATGCGACTGGTCAACATGGTTTGATGCGACTGGTCAACATGGTTTGATGCGACTGGTCAACATGGTTTGATTCTACTGGTCAACATGGTTTGATGCGACTGGTCAACATGGTTTGATGCGACTGGTCAACATGGTTTGATGCGACTGGTCAACATGGTTTGATGCGACTGGTCAACATGGTTTGATGCGACTGGTCAACATGGTTTGATGCGACTGGGCAACATGGTTTGATGCGACTGGTTAACATGGTTTGATGCGACTGGTCAACATGGTTTGATGCGAGTGGTTAACATGGTTTGATGCGACTGGTCAACATGGTTTGATGCGACTGGTCAACGTGGTTTGATTCGACTGTTTACCATGGTTTGATTCGACTGGTCACCATGGTTTGATGCGACTGGTTAACATGGTTTGATGCGACTGGTCAACATGGTTTGATGCGACTGGTTTACATGGTTTGATGCGACTGGTCAACATGGTTTGATGCGATTGGTCAACATGGCTTGATGCGACTGGTCGACATGGTTTGATGCGACTGGTCAACATGGTTTGATGCGACTGGTCAACATGGCTTGATGCGACTGGTCACCATGGTTTGATGCGACTGGTCATCATGGCTTGATGCGACTGGTCAACATAGTTATCTCAAAGGAAATGAAATGTTCAGGTAAACTATTTTAAGCGTGCAACTAGCGTGCAAAGAGTTTATGTGGAGCGGATCAAACAATGAGTGTGCGACTCCGAAGATTGATATGAATCGAATATTGTTTAAGGTCATGTTTTAGACTAAATAGATCAATCATGAAGCATATCAAATTGGTTATAAAATATAATATGACGTTATATCTTTTAAATAATACCAGCACTTTTCATTTCCGCTACAAATGAGATCTTTTACAGTAAGACTTTTCATTTCCGTTACAAATGAGATCTTTTACAGTAAGACTTTTCATTTCCGTTACAAGAGATTTTTTTTTTAAATTACAGAACAGACAATATATGATTGACAGAAAATAAAAGTAATGGAAAACGTAATGGATGACGTAAATGATTCTCGAAATAATAAACTGAGAACGAGCTTCGTTTTTGTAAAGAATATTTTCGTAACACGTTGATTTCTGAGCGTTGAACCCACTAGTCCCACTTCAATAAGAATGTTGACAATTCAACCCACTAGTCCCACTTCAATAAGAATGGTGACAATTCAACCCACTAGTCCAACTTCAATCAGAATGGTGACCATTCAGCCCACTATTCCCACTTCAATCAGAATGGTGGCCATTTAACCCACTAGTCCCACTTCAATCAGAATGGTGGCCATTTAGCCCACTATTCCCACTTTAATCAGAATGGTGGCCATTTAGCCCACTAGTCCCACTTCAATCAGAATGGTGACCATTCAACCCACTAGTCCCACTTCAGTCAGAATGGTGGCCATTCAAACCACTAGTCCCACTTCAGTCAGAATGGTGGCCATTCAACCCACTAGTCCCACTTCCGTCAGAATGGTGACCATTTAGCCCCCTAGTCCCACTTCAGTCAGGATGACGCATTTCGACTCCATCGTCTCTTTCAGTCACATGCTTAAAGACTGTACCTCCTCTCCAGTTGGCTTTCCCCGACACAAACAAAGTCATGAACCATGGCAACGGAGATGCGATATCTGGATCTACAAACACGATCTGTTCACTGCCATGCTGTTGTTGTTGTTAGGTTCAGCCAACGATAAGCCGATCGATAAGCTAAGACCGACAGTAGTGTAAACGAGACGTTGGAATCTTGGTCTCAGTTTCCCTGGTCTTGCAGGATATGAGCGTAGTTTGGGAAAAGTGTTTAAACACAATAAATCTAATTGATACATAAAAACCTCGTTGGTTTAGAGTTATATCCGAAATTAATAATTATATTTATTTTTATTTTAAAAAAAAATAAAACTATTAAACGGCTGGGGCACTTGTTAAATAACGCAAAAAAAAAAGAAAAATGTTGTATTAAAAAAAATTATTATATATATACAGTGAAAATTGTTTACTACTGAACTGACGGGACCGAAATATTTCTTCGTGTTAAAAGAATTTTGTGTTAAACGATGCTTACAAAAAATATGTATATACTCACTAATATTACATTTATTAGAATAAATCATATTAGACGCACTTTTTACATTTCAAATTATTGTACTTATACATTTTGTACATACATATATATGTATGTATGTATTCATTTATTTTTTTTTAAACAATAAAACGAATAAAATATTAATAAAAACTTGTTAAACTTCATTGATTTTAATTTTTTTTATTTTTTTTTTTTATTTTTGCATTATCTTTTTAGCATCACATTGCCAACCAATTGTTCGCTATCATCCTTTGCATTCTTCATGTCGGGTCAGCCTTCTTTCAAGCGAGACACAACGGCACACCGACTCTTTTTATAGTTCAGATCCCTGTGTATTCTCGCCGGCAGGTGGATGGATGGATTTTGTTCATTCCGAGAAGCGAAATCTTTTGGCGTTAAAAAGGTTTTTGTCGAGTGCTCAAAGATTTTAAATTAAAAAATGTCTGAAAATACCGAGTATGTATTATTGTATAAAATATAATATTATTCTGTGTTAAGCGATTTTTCATGTTAGAAGCGTTTTTGCGTTAAACGTACTTTACTGTATATATATATATATATATATATATATATATATATATATATATTATAATATCCAGCTTTGCTTGATTCGGTGTTTTTAAAATAATTTTATAAAGAATTTTTGTTCTTTTTAATTAAAATAATTCAGATAAATATAAAACACGAATCTAGAAGAACACCCGAATAAGAAAATAGACGGATCAAATCAGCCGGGTTTTCCCGCTGCAAACCTTCAACAACCAAAGACACAATCTGTGTTCAGTAGCTCTTAACGGTTTACCCTGAGCGCAGCCCTCCACATACTGTAGCTTTGAGGACCCCTGCCCCCCCCCCCCCCCTGTGGAACGCAACTCTGGCATCCAGTGGCCATTAGCGCGCGCTGCTCGGGTAACACAATCACAACTGTAACCTCACGTCAGAAGAGTCGCAGAGACACCGACCGCGGCAAGGGAGATAACTGCGGGGGGAAGATAACTCGGGCCTCTCTGTTTACTATAGACGGCGCCACGTGGTGACCCCCGATAACCTTTGACACACACAGCGCCACCTGGTGGAGGAGCTGGAATGATTCCGGAGCAAATCTCTCCTGATAATGAGACGCGGGGCCCAGGATGTACGGTCCGGGCCATTAAGCCCCAGTTGAACATTCCAATAAATCAGATGTGTTATGGTAAACGCGGGGAATCAAATGTAACAAACAGGACTTGGTATTGTCGGGGTAATTAGAGGTAATTGGTGTTAAGTACCGCTAGTTATAAGGGAAAAGGCAGTGTGTTTTAGGAAAGTGGGAGTGGGGGAGGGGAGGGGGTGTTATTACGGTGGGACGTTCAACATTGGAATGTGTAGCTCATTTAAAAATTCCGTATAACACAAAGACTGAGGTTTAAAGTCGCAATGAGACACCCCCAAATCTAAAGCCGTACGTTGCAGAAGTCAAAGACAGGAAATGACATAAAAAGACAATGTTACTGCGCGCCATGGCCCGTGAGCGCAGGTTTAGTCCGAGTAGTTGGGACTGTGCGGAGTTTTCTGAGCGCGATTATCGTGTGCGCATTTGTCATGCGTGCGGAAACACTTTTATTCCATGCATCCACACCACGTGACGCATGGGGGGGGGGGCATTTTAATCTGGTTTATTGTTGTTTATCAACAAAAATGAAAAGCGCAAACACATCCCCATTGTCTTTCGTGTGTACATGGCGTGAAATCACTGGCAGAGTTACAGTACGGGCCATGTTATCATGGGCAGTGTTATGGTTCTGCATAGAATTAAACCACTGTCCGGTTCAGACGTGTATCCGGCATATTAATGACGTCTGCTTCGTGTAACTCACGGGAGGAAAGACCTGGCCTGTCCAGTGTTTACTCTCTGACCGAGGCAGTGTATGTTGTTTTTGTTGTTCCTACTGAAACATGGTTGGTGTACGAAATTGTGAGCGGGGAAAAAAAAAAGTCACAGAGAAAAAAGTCACAAGAAAAAAAAAACACAACAGAATTTAAGATATCATAAATAAATCATCTCAAGTTTGGGGAACAAATGAATTTGTAGATTTTTCGGTCCGACCACTCTCCCATGGTGACAACAATGTGTGTTAATGTGATTACCGGCATGTGATTGGACAACAGCCCAGGGGGTGGGGGCACGTTGGCAAAATCTGACAAGATTGGGGAACAAAATAATTTTTATATCTTGCTAACCAAAGCAGCAATGACCACATTGAGACCCCCCCCCCCCCGTAAATTACCATTATTGGCAAAATCTGACAAGATTGGGGAACAAAATAATTTTTATATCTTGCTAACCAAAGCAGCAATGACCACATTGGGACCCCCCCCCCCCGTAAATTACCATTGACCACATTGAGGCCATTGATGCTTTGCATGAATAGAGTCATCAGTAAACTAGTGCTACAATGCAGTGTCCCTTGGTCTCATTTGGATCCTTTAAATTTGAGATGTGTCTGTGAGATGTGACGTGAGAATCAAATGACCAAGTGCTCACCACCATTTGTTGTCATTCAATCTGCAGTAATCGTGTTTTTGGCTTCACGCATATTATGGTCCCAATAAGCTATTGCTATTTTCTATTTCCGCAAATAAACGTATCTATGAACTTACAAATCTAAACACCAACAATTTGGATTTTATTTGAAACATATTTTGTGACTTTTTTCCTGTGACTTTTTTTTTCTTGTGACTTTTTTTTCCTTGTGACTTTTTTTTCCTTGTGACTTTTTTTTTCTTGTGACTTTTTTTTTCTTGTGACTTTTTTTTTTTTGTGACTTTTTTTTTTTGTTACTTTTTTTTTTTTTTTCTTTTTTTTTTTTTTTTTTTTTTTTTTTTTTTTTTTTTTTTTTTTTTTTTTTTTTTTGTTTTTTTTTTTTTTTTTTATTTTTTTTTCTTGTGACTTTTTTTTTCTTGTGTCTTTTTTTTTTTCTTGTGACTTATTTTCCTACAATCGTAAGAAATATGTCCATTGCGCTCGGAGGGAACGACATGGTAACTTTTGTCACAGGAACAATTGGCACGGGAACACACTTGGCACGGGAACACACTTGGGACGGTAACACACTTGGGACGGTAACACACTTGGCACGGGAACACTTCACACACTCCCCCACCCCCCAACTGTACCTTTTACCCACAACAACACATTGGATTAAGATCCAAGGTGCCAGTCGGCTAATGGCCCTAAAGTAACTTTAGCCATCTCCCTAAACCATGTGAGACTCGCTGATCTAATCTATTTGTTTCAGATTGGACCCATCTCCCTAAACCATGTGAGACTCGCAGATCTAATCCATTTGTTTCAGATTGGACCCATCTCCCTAAACCATGTGAGACTCGCAGATCTAATCTATTTGTTTCAGATTGGAGCCATCTCCATAAACCATGTGAGACTCGCTGATCTAATCTCTTTGTTTCAGATTGGACCCAAGTCCCTAACACCTAAAAAAATGGAGACAGAAATTGCTCTCCATTTGAAAGGTAGGACTGCCTCACGCCATCTCGTCCTTTATCCCATTCATTTCAGTCCTACTGGTTGCAAGCGTGGTATTAGCCGTGATTGCGTGACAAGGTGAGGGTCGGAGAAGGGGTGGGGAGGGTGGGGGGTGTTGTAGCTGGCAGGAGGGTGGTGGTGTAGCTGGCAAGAGGGTGGTGGTGTAGATTGGAGGAGACTGGTGGTGTAGCTGGGAGGAGGGTGGTGTTGTAACTGGAAGGAGGGTGGTGCTGTAACTGGCAGGAGGGAGGTGTTGTAACTGGCAGGAGGGTGGTGTTGTAACTGGCAGGAGGGTGGTGTTGTAACTGGCAGGAGGGTGGTGTTGTAGCTGAGAGGAGGGTGGTGTTGTAACTGGCAGGAGGGTGGTGCTGTAACTGGCAGGAGGGTGATTTTGTAGCTAAGATGATGATGGTGAAGTAGTTGGGATGAGAATAGTGGTGTAGTTGGGAATAGCATGGTTGCTTAGGTAAATAGGATAAATAATTACATTTCATATATTTCTCCTGCAAGATTGCTTTCTCTATAATGTGGAATTCGATTCAAACATTAACTCGAGGATTCCTAATAACATATCAGATTAATTTTAATCTATTTAAATGACCCTAACCCTAACCCTAAGTCCAATGCGCATACCCTTGACCAGTGGTCACAAGAGGCTTCTGTGTGGCGAGGCCCCAACAGACTCCTCAGAATCTTTACCTAGACTTATAGCGATGTAATGTTGAACGCGAGGCTCTGATACTACACCTAACAGACTCCTCAGAATCTGTACCTAGACTTATAGCAATGTAATGTTGAACGCGAGGCTCTGATACTACACCTAGCTGACGTTTCACTAAAGCCGTTGCTCGTGAACTCGTGTGACGACATGAAACACGTCACGTCGCGTGCTTGTGTGAAAGCGAGAAGAGAACATTGTAACTTCTAAATAAGCACTCTCTAGTCTTCAATTGAAGTTGTGGACTTTCTTTCTTAGTTCTTTGTTGTTTTCCTCCTTTAAAAAATTAGGATTTTTCAGGAAACGTGTGCTATTGCGATAGTTGAACGCCGTGACAGACTCCGTGCTATTGCGATAGTTGAACGCCGTGACAGACTCCGTGCTATTGCGATAGTTCAACGCCGTGACAGACTCCGTGCTGTTGCGATAGTTCAACGCCGTGACAGACTCCGTGGTGTTGCGATAGTTCAACGCCGTGACAGACTCCGTGCTATTGCGATAGTTCAACGCCGTGACAGACTCCGTGCTATTGCGATAGTTCAACGCCGTGACAGGCTCCGTGCTATTGCGATAGTTCAACGCCGTGACAGGCTCCGTGCTATTGCGATAGTTCAACGCCGTGACAGACTTTGGCGATTGTACAGAATTCACAGCAAAGAAGTGCCTAAGCTTACAGAACTGAGTGAATTGTGTGGCTGGTAAATGGACCGTCTTCACAACAATAATTAATGGGCTTCCTTAGATGGAAGTGGATGGGACCAGGGAGTTTGAAAAGATTGAGGAGGAGGAGAAGTTGCATCCAATACCATCCGTCACTGAGGGAAGAAATTGAAGGTCTTGAATCAATACAACCACCGTCCGTCATTTCATCTCACATATATCCACCCATCCATACATCCATCCAAGATCTACCTCTCCATCCATCCAATATCTTTCTATCCATCCATCGTCTATCTTTCCATCCATCCATTGTCTATCTTTCCATCCATCCATTATCTTTCGATCCATACACACATTTATTATTTATATATAAACACACACATAATATAAATAAATATATATATTTATATATATATAAATATATGAATATATATATAATATATCTATGAGAGTGTGTGTGTACAATCTTTTCCCCCTCCCTCGGTCTCTCATCCCTCTCTCATCCTTCTCCCACCCCTCTCTCATCTCTCTTTCATCCATTTCTCATGATCTCGCCTCTCTAATCTCTCTCTCTCTCTCTCTCTCTCTCTCTCTTCCATTTACTTTATATTAATGTCTTTCTACTTTTCCTTCTGAAATAAGAACAATGTCTAAGAACTGACATATAATTCTCTCCCCCCAAAAACCACATCGTCCCCGAATTGTTGATTATATCCAAAAAATCCGCCCCCCTTAGACTCCGATCTGTTTAAGATGTTTGGCTTATCCAAATGCAATGCCAGAAAAATACATTCAAAACAAATGTGGCTGCCAGGGTCGGCCCCACGGCCGGCTAATGTCTTCTAGCTCCAGCCAGGACCAGCGAGCAGGCCTGCGGGCAGACGCGGCACATAAACAGACCCTAACTCAAATCATTTCTTATCGTTCGCGGGTTTAAACGGTGATAAATCCGAGAGAGATTTTATGACCAGGCAATGCTGGACTTCTTTCTCTCCCCCATTCTCCTTCCACTCCCCCCAACCACCACCACCACCACCGCCCCCACGGGGGTCATCCATTACTTCCGGTTTAGCACCCCGTGTGGGCTCATTTTTTGTACGCCCAAATTTATTTTTTTTCCCGACACAGCTTAATAAAATCTCTCTGTCCTGTTTCAGATACAGCAGACGGGGAATACAACAGATCACTGGCAGTTTGTTGGTCTATGGGGTGTTGGAAGCGAGATGTCCTGTCTCGGTCATCTTGTCAGCTGGCCTGTCACGTTCATCTTGTCAGCTGGGGGACAGTACTGGTCAGCAACGGGAGGTCGGTGGGACAGTACTGGTCAGCAACGGGAGGTCGGTGGGACAGTACTGGTCAGCAACGGGAGGTCGGTGGGACAGTACTGGTCAGCAACGGGAGGTCGGTGGGACAGTACTGGTCAGCAACGGGAGGTCGGTGGGACAGTACTGGTCAGCAACGGGAGGTCGGTGGGACAGTACTGGTCAGCAACGGGAGGTCGGTGGGACAGTACTGGTCAGCAACGGGAGGTCGGTGGGACAGTACTGGTCAGCAACGGGAGGTCGGTGGGACAGTACTGGTCAGCAACGGGAGGTCGGTGGGACAGTACTGGTCAGCAACGGGAGGTCGGTGGGACAGTACTGGTCAGCAACGGGAGGTCGGTGGGACAGTACTGGTCAGCAACGGGAGGTCGGTGGGACAGTACTGGTCAGCAACGGGAGGTCGGTGGGACAGTACTGGTCAGCATCGGGAGGTTGGTGGGACAGTACTGGTCAGCATCGGGAGGTCGGTGGGACAGTACTGGTCAGCAACGGGAGGTCGGTGGGACAGTACTGGTCAGCAAGGGGAGGTCGGTGGGACAGTACTGGTCAGCAAGGGGAGGTCGGTGGGACAGTACTGGTCAGCAACGGGAGGTCGGTGGGACAGTACTGGTCAGTTGTGTCACCCTTGAGGGACGCATTTAAGCACCTGATGGAAATCCGATTCATCTGCCATTAGAGTTTTATGGATTGCAACATTTCATCGAAGTGACTGACAAGGTTGTTTGGAGATAGGAGTTCTATTTTTCTCCCAAGAATTCATCCCTCAAATCTGCATCAAAAATATTCCTTTATGTTTCTTTATATCTTTGGTTTATGTTTATCTTCTACTGTAAATCAAATGTACGGCTGCAATATCTATCGATCTATATTTATATATATATAAATAATAATAAAAAGGTTAAAATTAAAACAAAGATAGTTCCCGGAATAATTCAAATCCATCTTTTTTTAAAAATGAGATCATTGATCAGTTTCACGGATTCTCCTCTGGGCCAACCCCCCCTCCCCACACACACAACCCAACATCACACCAAGCACTTCCCACCGAAATCCCGACACCACACCCAACGCCATACCCACACACACATTCGCACATCACACCCTCACATCAAACCCCCCCCCCCCCCCCCCCCCCCC
>CAXITT010000062.1:41893-55724 GCA_964033795.1 Lymnaea stagnalis
CATCCATCGCATCCATCCATCCATCGCATCCATCCATCCCTCGCATCCATCGCATCCATCCATCCATCGCATCCATCGCATCCATCCATCGCATCCATCGCATCCATCCATCGCATCCATCGCATCCATCCATCCATCGCATCCATCGCATCCATCCATCGCATCCATCGCATCCATCCATCCATCCAATCCATCCATCCATCTATCTAACTATATTATATATATCTATCTATCAATCATCTATCTAAGAAAATCTTAACCCATCTCAATTTTGGAAATTAAATTTTCACTTGTGTAAAATGAATGGCTTGTGATAGTCATGGGTATAATTACGTAAATTTATTTATGTTTTGTTAACGTCATTGATTTTTTCATGTGGTAAACATATATTCATTTATAAAAGGAGAATATATCATCTATTTTTCACAACTGTAATATCAATAAATTTAAAGATATTGTCATCCATTTAAAAATGTACACATCCTTTTTTCAACCCCCGATATTTATGTACCTAAGAAGGTTAAATTATTTGTCAAATTCACTCTAAGGCAGTGGTTCTCAACCTTTCTAATGCTGCGACCCTTTAATACAGTTCATGTTGTGAGGACCCCCCAACCACAAAAATTATTTTCGTTGATACTTTATAACTGTAGAGTATATGTGTTTTCCGGTGGTCTTAGGCGACCCCTGGGAAAGGGTCGTTCGACCCCCAAAAGGGGTCGCGACCCACAGATTGAGAACCGCTGTTCTAAGGAATATCTTGTGCTGCCTCCGGCAAAATGAAAGTATCGCATTACTCCCCCACCCCCCCCCCCACCCCCGCTACAGAGTTTAAAAAAAAAAAAATCTTCCACAGGATTGTAACCCACTAGCTAACTTACGCGAAAACATTTTTTTTTTCATTTCACATGCTTTGTTCTTATTTGGATGAGATGGATTCAAACGGGCATTTTCGTATTGAAACTATATTTAAAGGTTAAGTTTTTACTACTTTATACATTTCATAAAAAGTATATTTTTGGAATAAATGAAAAGTAAAAACTTATTAAATGTTAAAAATACAAAGTTTGTATTTAGTTTTAGCAATTAACATTAGCAATTTAAAAATCAATCAATTATATTGATTGATTTTATTTTTTAGAATGGGAAAATACATTATCAATTTTTTTTCACGCGCGGTAAATAAATCAGTGAACTTTTAGCTTTGGCTAAAAAGGCGATTCGCAATATGACGTCATGTGCGTGATTATTTAGAACAAATTAATTTTAATTTTATTTCGCAATATTAACAACGCACTAAAAGACGCACTAAAAACGACTGATGCTTGGGTTTTCCCGATAAATGTGATTACGATGTACTTCTTTGATCATGATTTTTTTTTAATTTTTAATTTTTTCATAACTTTCAAACACATATAAAATGCTTACACTAGTTCCTTAGTTGATACTTTAAATGTATTTGTAATGTATAATAATAATGCTTAAACTTTTACTCAAATAAAAGCGGATTAAAAATATTATTTGCGCATTTAAATTTATTCAAATTCCGTAAAATAATAGAAAATAACTATGATTATTTTTAGGAATCCGAACGTACTTAAATCGTTTCGGTTCTTTGGAGTCATGTCAATATAGCTAATTCTTATATATTTTATTACTATTATTTTTTAATTTTAAAATCTTCATTTTAAAAAAAAATAATTAACTATCCTCTTTTGAGCTGTTAAATCATTTTTATGACGTCTGTTGAGGCTTCTGTAAACGTGACATCCGGTGATAAGCTAAAATTTATCACGTTTTTTAACGAAACTAGTTTGGAAAAAAAGCGTCATCTTCAGATATCAATTGAAACATTTGAGACACTGCTCAACTCATCGCAAATTGGCGCAGCATTCAATATACAGAATGCAAGCCCTGAGCCCTGAGCAGCCATGCATGAGTGCAGAGCACCAAAGTCACTCACATCCGACCCACTGACATCCGAGTCACACACAGGAGAGTCAAACTAGACCGACACGTCCAGGGTCTTTTCGTCCATCCGTCAGTAGGTCCGTGCGTCCATCCGTCAGTAGGTCCATGCGTCCATTAGTCAATAGATCCGTGCGTCCATCAGTCAGGTCCGTGGTTCCATCAGTCAGTAGGCCCGTGCGTCCATCAGTCAGTAGGTCTGTGCGTCCATCAGTCAGTGTGTCCGTTCGTCAATCAGTCGGTAGGTCTGTTCGTCCATCAGTCAGTAGGTCCGTGCGTCCATCCGTCAGTGTGTCCGTGCGTCTATCCGTCAGTGTGTCCGTGCGTCCATCAGTCGGTAGGTCTGTTCGTCCATCAGTCAGTAGGTCCGTGCGTCCATCCGTCAGTGTGTCCGTACATCCATCAGTTAGTGTGTCCGTTCATCCATCACTCAGTAGGTCCGTGCATCCATCAGTCAGTGTGTCCAGTCGTCCATCAGTCAGTAGGCCCAAATCACCAT
This sequence comes from Lymnaea stagnalis, assembly GCA_964033795.1. Lineage (NCBI taxonomy): Eukaryota > Metazoa > Mollusca > Gastropoda > Lymnaeidae > Lymnaea > Lymnaea stagnalis. The sequence goes on from CAXITT010000062.1 coordinate 44,361, forward strand.
TTTTCAACCACTCAATGGAACCATTAACGAAGAGAGCTAAACAGCACATGCGAGACCCAGAGGGCAAATTCCGTCCAGCATAATGATGCACCTTGCCCCTCCATAATTCGGATAATTTGCCCACAGTTTGCCCGGAAGCATATATTACTGCCCTTCTCTATTGATTATTTTACCGTCTCAAATTGAACGAGTTTTTTGTATTTTTTTCTCTTTCTCTTCGGTCTGCACATTTTGTTATGAAAATGTGGAAGGGATCGGGGGAGAGGGTGGAATTGCTGACATATTCTAAAAAGAATGTAAGAAACTTCACCTATCGAGTGTACAAATATAGTGTTCTAGGTTGACGTGTGTAGTAGTAATTGGCAGCGGCGTACTCTTCTTGCATTGGAAGGTTGGGGGGTGGGGGGGCTACTTACCGTTCACTGCACCACCCTTAAATTTGGAGATGCACAGAGTTTACATTCATTTCTTTTCCAACTCATCAACTAATTTCTTATCAACACTTTCGATTGTTTTAAATTGTCGTCTCCCACTCCCACCCCACCCCCCAATCCCCCACTTTCCAATTTTTTTTGATCCGCCTTTGAGAGCTGTTTTGATTTCAATAGCATTGATAGTAGCGTTATATTGAGTGATAACTTATTAAGTCAGCGTCACTCTAGACTTTTGATCTGAAATTATTATTATGTATTTGATACTTTATGTACGAAATCCAAACTTTGTATCCTCATTGTATACTGTTATCGTCTTTTTGTTGTTGGTATGGCTGGCTCTTTGTTATAAAACGGACACCTGATATTTATTGAGTTAAAAAGTTAAATGTGTACTTTATTGCATAGGAATTTGTAAAGTTTGAACGGTGCGATATGGTGTTATGTATGGTGTTCTGTATAGAGTGCTATATTGTGTTCCGTATGGTGTTCCGTATGGTGTTCTGTATGGTGTTCTATACTGTGTATGGAAAACCCAGACTTGATTTTTTGCACTTTTTAGATCTTTCGTTGTGTCTTAGAATTCTCTCTACGTGTATCAAGTATTTAGTAAATAAAGAGTCACTGGGTAGGAAGGGGGTTCATAAGGAGGCGGTCCCCGCCCCCCCCCCCCGGGCGGCACTATTTTTCTACATATCGAGGGGCGGAATTTTCGGAAAACTGCCTTTTTTTCCTTGGGCGGAGGGGCGGAAAAATGTTCCCTTCTTGAGCGGCACCCACCCTAGCTACGCCACTGTAGACAGTATATAAAGGTTTTATGCGTTTAGTGAAAAGTTTTGTTGAAAGCCATTATACAAGGAACTCTCCAAAGACCCAATGTATACTTTTTCCTTCACTGTTCTATTTAAGACTCGTTAAGTCTGTAGTTACGGCACATAAATCTATTAACATCCTGACATGACTCCTACACCAGGTTTTGCCAGTTCGGCTCCGAGAAATATCCCACTACTAAAATCCGACGTGTGACGTCGCACGGGAATTTTTTCTCGGATTTTACGTTACAGAAATGTCTGTCTTGAACTCCGAGAGATCGGTGGAATGTTTTTTTAAAATCACAAACTCTAATACTAACATCATTAACTCTAAAACTACCATTATTAACTATAATACTACCATCATTAATTCTAATACTACCATCACTAATTCTAATACTACCATAATTAACTCTAATACTACCATTCCATTATTAACTCTAATACTACCATTCCATTATTAACACTAATACTACTATCATTAACTCTAATTCAACAATAATTAACTCTAATGCTACCATCATTAACTCTCTAACAACCATCTTCTACCATCACTTATTCAAATATAACCATCATTTACTGTAATGAAACCATCATTAACTCTACTTCTACCATCATTAACTCTACTTCAACCATCATCAAATCTACTTCAACCATCATTAACCCCAATGCTTCCATCATTAACTCTACTTCACCCATCATTAACTCTACTTCAACCATCATTAACTCTAATGCTTCCATCATTAACCCTAATGCTTCCATCATTAACTCTACTACTACCATCGTTAACTCTACTTCTACGACCAAAATTAAACCTACTACAACTAACTCCAACAGTTCCCACCCATTGTCATGAATTCGATTTTTTCAAAAACACAATTACCCACACAATTACCCACACAATGATGGCTCTAGTCCCAGGGGTTCTCAAATCTATCTGTAGAAACGTTTTAGTGTTGGTTCTTTTTTATTATAGTTTTTAAATCCTTTACATTAACTTCGCCTTTGTTCTTTGGTGGCCGGCGGGCTAGCGGACCGGTTGGTCTGGCAGACCGGCTGGATATGGGACTGGCAAAAATCTTCGGATGGCCAACTGACCCACTTCCCGTCAACCTATCCAGCTGAAACTTAGCACTCCTGCTCGTTGCCGCTAACAACACATTCTGTCAAATGTTCAGCACCCCCACGTCCTTAATTGCTCGATATTAACATTTGTTAAAGGATTTTTGCGAACATGTGTTTGTAGAGGTTGTTTGACTAACTCGTTAGAACAGATCAGCAACGAACATGTTGTGGCCTTGTTCCTCGGAATAGAGCATACATTATGGGTGACTTCTGGTTTGGTTGGAGTTTCGCTTGCTTGAATGAATATGAATGATTGTTTTGCTTTGTATTGGTGTGGCCTTGCCTGGGTTAACTTGCCCTTGGAAACAGGTCATAAAACACCTTTTTGTAAACTTTAAAAAAAAAAAAAAACTGCTTCACTTATTTCTAGTTTGTGGAGTCAGTAATAATAGAGTCGACCCAGCAAGCCGTCACGTATGACAGATGACCAGTGTCCAACTTAGAGCCAACGGGCCATAGATCACTGTAATTACAGGTTTCAACAGATAATGAGCTCATTTGTCTTCACCCCCCCCCCCCAACCACGGCTTTTTACTCTTGAAAATCATTTATCAATATATTTTAGGATGTTCTTGTGTCATTTCACCCCCCCCCCTTTTTTTTTTAGGGATCACGTGACTTAAGACATGTTTTCACATACTTAACGGAGACATTGTGTCCATCTCAAAGACATTATTTACTCATCGGACTCCGGGTCTTAATGTCAGACTGCTCTCCGAGGTTAGTTTAAAGGACCGTGCTGTTTGTGACTTGAGTAAAACACATTTATCTAAGACAGTCGTCAGTCTCATCATCTTGTACACATATATTCAATGACCTACTTTAGTACATCTATATTCAATGACTTACTTTAGTACATATATATTCAATGACCTACTTTAGTACATCTATATTCAATGATCTACTTTAGTACATCTATATTCAATGATCTACTTTAGTACATCTATATTCAATTATCTACTTTAGTACATCTATATTCTATGACCTACTTAAGACATGTTTCACAACCCACACTATTCCCACCCTCGCTGTCTCTCTCTCCGTCTCTCTCTCTCTCTCTCCCCCCGTCTCTCTCTCTCTTTCCCCGTCTCTCTCTCTCCCCGTCTCTCTCTCTGTCTCTCATTCGCTCTATATACCTCTCCCTCTCTTGCCCTTTCTATCTCCATCTCTTTATATGTCCCCACCGTCTCTTTCGCTCACTCATTCTCTCGTCACTTCTCTCTATCTCTCTCCTCATCTCTCTGTGTGTCTGTCTCAAAGTCGCACTCTAATTATGCAAAAATAAAATGTGCATACAAATTCAGTTTGACACAACCAATAGAAGCCACTTGCCACGGGTCCAAGATGTATGTCTTCCGTAACCTATGTGGTATGTAGGGATTAATCACAGATTGTCGACTGCTTACCAATGGTATTTAATTTGACTGGCTTAATCTGCGGTTTCCCATCCTTTTAATCACTCGACACACTAGAACGACACATGTAAGGCATTGTGAGTTTTGTAAGGTCAAAGACACACCATTGACGTTTGAACAAAAAATTCAGTCTGGTAGGAAGTCATTTTTACAAAAATTTAAAAAAAATTCTTTTCCACCTCATGTTTAGTCAAAACGCTGCACAAATACATCACTTTTGTATGGTTTAAAAAAAATTCCTTTATGACAAAATAGTGCGGCACACCAAAGTGGCGCCCGGGGCGGGGGGGGGGGGTGAGAAGGGCTGGATGGGGCATTGGGGGGGGGGGGGGGGGGGGGGGTGGGGGGGCGGGATCCTTTATGACAAAATAGTGCGGCACACCAAAGTGGCGCCCGGGGCGGGGGGGGGGGTGAGAAGAGCTGGATGAGGCATTTGGGGAAGGGGTGGGTGAAGGGTTTGGGGAGCGGGAGGGGGATTATTCGGGTAATGGTGTATGTTTAAGAGAGGATGTGTTGCATTGACAACGGGGAAAAAAAAAATTGTAACTCACTTTCTTAGAAGACGAATTAGGTGCGTAACAACAACATTGATTGGGTGCACATCTGACATGCCGCGCTCAAATGGGGCGTGCCAATAGAGCAACTAATGGTTGCATTGGTACATATTCGTCGCCTGGGCTGATGCCTCTTGTTATAGGATAACCCAATCCAGAAACTGTAGACGACTTGTGGCGGCTTCCGAAAAAGTAGTGAAATCAGAAAAGAGATGGAGGCCCTTCCCGTTTTACACCTATATAACACCCGGTAAATTGTAGTATGTACTAAGATAGTTGTTGTTGTTTTTGTGTGTGTGTGTGTGTATTGTTTTGACAATCACCTTGTTATTGCAACTCAATCGTCAGCACGGCTCTATGTTATGAACAGTCCCTACAAGGAACAATGCTTGAGAAGCCCTGCTCTGGACAATCACCTCTGTGCCAGGACTGTTTTGTTGTTTTATTGATTTACCCCGATAGCCTGATAGTCATTAGTTTTCTTAACATCCGCCTGACAGAGTGGGTGAGATTAGCTCTGTCTTTGCTCTCGTCGGTACTGTGCCTTCGAGAGATTCAGTGCTGTGTTTTTCGCTAAGCTCGGTGCAATGTCTTCGTTGAACTCGGTATTCTGTCTTTGTTAATCTCGGTACTGTTTCTTCGCTTTACTTGGTATTGTGGCTCAAACTTTATTTGGTACTGAGTCTCCAACTCTACTTGGTACTGAGTCTCCAACTCTACGTGGTACTGAGTGTCCAGCTCTACGCGGTACTGAGTCTCCAGCTCTACGCGGTACTGAGTCTCCAACTCTACGTGGTACTGAGTCTCCAACTCTACGTGGTACTGAGTCTCCAGCTCTACGCGGTACTGAGTCTCCAACTCTACGTGGTACTGAGTCTCCAACTCTACGTGGTACTGAGTCTCCAACTCTACGTGGTACTGAGTCTCCAACTCTACGTGGTACTGAGTCTCCAACTCTACGTGGTACTGAGTCTCCAGCTCTGCGCGGTACTGAGTCTCCAACTCTACGTGGTACTGAGTCTCCAACTCTACGTGGTACTGAGTCTCCAACTCTACGTGGTACTGAGTCTCCAACTCTACGTGGTACTGAGTCTCCAGCTCTACTTGGTACTGAGTATCCAGCTCTACTTGGCACTGAGTCTCCAACTCTACGTGGTACTGAGTCTCCAACTCTACGTGGTACTGAGTCTCCAACTCTACGTGGTACTGAGTCTCCAGCTCTACGCGGTACTGAGTCTCCAGCTCTACGCGGTACTGAGTCTGCAGCTCTACTTGGTACTGAGTCTCCTGCTCTACTTGGTACTGAGCATCCAGCTCTACTTGGTACTGAGTATTCAGCTCTACTTGGTACTGAGTCTCCAACTCTACTTGGTACTGAGTATCCAGCTCTACTTGGTACTGAGTATCCAGCTCTACTTGGTACTGAGTCTCCAACTCTACGTGGTACTGAGTCTCCAACTCTACGTGGTACTGAGTATCCAGCTCTACTTGGTACTGAGTCTCCAACTCTACTTGGTACTGAGTATCCAGCTCTACTTGGTACTGAGTATCCAGCTCTACTTGGTACTGAGTCTCCAACTCTACTTGGTACTGAGTATCCAGCTCTACTTGGTACTGAGTCTCCAAGTCTCTGACTGTTGCTGTTTTCCCTAGGCTGTTTTAGATAATGTGGGTTTTATTCAAAGTCCATTCTTTTGTGTGTGTGTGTGTGTGTGTGTGTGTATGTGTGTGTGTGTGCACGCGTGTGCGTGTATGCAGCAGGGGTTCTTAATTTTGTGAATAGAACTCATTTGGCGCTCATAATGTCGAGGCGATAAAACCATCTGATCTGATAATCTTCTTGTTGATGTTACTTTGACTGACTGACTTTGTTTCTGGATGTTACTTTGACTGACTGACTTTGATTGTTTCTGGATGTTACTTTGACTGACTGACTTTGATTGTATATGGATGTTACTTTGACTAACAGAAAGATGGGGGAAAAGTACTGGACCATATACCTTATGGCGTAGTGATACTTTACACAAACACATTTACATTGATTCCTACATATCGTGGGGTTTGACTGTGGTAATGCCCCTGTATGTCGGCCCATGACGTGAAAATTCCAAGAAAATCTGCTCCTCCCACCACCCTCATTTCCGCCCCCTTGGCTTATCTGCACGTGCACGGCGATCTCATCCATCTTGGACGTCACGTGTCAGATAAACTAGGTCAACGGGGCTATACAGCGTTCATTATCAGATACGTGTAGATCTGCAGCTTAACAAATTATGGAATAGGAATCCAAGAATATCAAACAACACAAACTTTGATACCAGTTGATGGCCTCTGATGCGTTCACTTACAACACAAACTTTGATACCAGTTGATGGCCTCTGATGCGTTCACTTACAACACAAACTTTTATACCAGATGACGGCCTCTGATGCGTTCACTTACAACACAAACTTTGATACCAGATGATGGCCTCTGATGCGTTCACTTACAACACAAACTTTGATACCAGATGATGGCCTCTGATGCGTTCACTTACAACACAAACTTTGATACCAGATGATGGCCTCTGATGCGTTCACTTGCAACACAAACTTTGATACCAGATGATGGCCTCTGATGCGTTCACTTACAACACAAACTTTGATACCAGATGATGGCCTCTGATGCGTTCACTTACAACACAAACTTTGATACCAGATGATGGCCTCTGATGCGTTCACTTGCAACACAAACTTTGATACCAGATGATGGCCTCTGATGCGTTCACTTACAACACAAACTTTGATACCAGTTGATGGCCTCTGATGCGCTCACTTACAACACAAACTTTGATACCAGATGATGGCCTCTGATGCGTTCACTTGCAACACAAACTTTGATACCAGATGATGGCCTCTGATGCGTTCACTTACAACACAAACTTTGATACCAGTTGATGGCCTCTGATGCGCTCACTTACAACACAAACTTTGATACCAGATGATGGCCTCTGATGCGTTCACTTGCAACACAAACTTTGATACCAGATGATGGCCTCTGATGCGTTCACTTACAACACAAACTTTGATACCAGTTGATGGCCTCTGATGCGCTCACTTACAACACAAACTTTGATACCAGATGATGGCCTCTGATGCGTTCACTTGCAACACAAACTTTGATACCAGATGATGGCCTCTGATGCGTTCACTTACAACACAAACTTTGATACCAGTTGATGGCCTCTGATGCGCTCACCTCCAGCATGTGACAAAACGCCCCGCGCCCTACACAAACACGATGTTACACTCCCTATGACGCCCGTTGGTCTCGCTCACAACGCCTGCCTCGAGGCTATCTTCCCGTCGCCCTTCCTCGCGCTCTGACAACTGTGACCATCAGGGCAGAGGAGTCGGAATACCTAGGTACACGACTCGGAGCGACTGGTTACCCTATTCTAAATATATGTGCACTCGACTCCAAAAAATTGGGTTCTCGACTCTATGACTATGGACTATGACGTCATCGCCCGATTTACGATGAGATAAATGACATCCAAATAGTTGATTCTCTTATTGGTTTTCGTTGTTGTTTTTTGGGAGGTGGGGGGGGGGTTGGGTGGAGGGGAGGGGGTGAGTCCAATTTTATTATGAAATACAATGGCTGTTAAATGACTCTGGTTAAAAAAAAAAATGACTCCAACTCTCCAACTCCAAATAAAAAAAAAACGTGTAATCATCGAACACGATACCGCTCCGTAAATCCGATTACAGTTACTGTATTGTTAAATTCCTTGAAGGGCATCTAGAAGGGCGTTCATTATTGGCTTTACTGGTTTGTAATCTAAAAATAGAACAACTTGTCATGTGATTATATGCGCTCGTTTTTTGTCGAAGTGCTGCGGTTGTTGTCGGGCAACGTGTGCCCGTTATTTGCGGTTTTATGCGACAATGTGGTTATTGTGTGGCAACATCCGCGAGTCGTGTGGCGAGCTGTATGTCATAGTGAAAAAGGCTACAGGTGATTGTAATATGGCTATAGGCGATTTTATTTGGCTATAGGTGATTGTAATACGGTGATATGTATTGTAATACGGCTATATGGGATTGTAATACGGTGATATGTTGTTGCAATATGGTTATGTGTGGTTGTAATATGGCTTTGGGTGAATTTTATAATCCAATCAACGACCAGTGAACTCATTGTTACCCCTAGCAACGACCAGTTAAGTCATTGTTATCCCTAGCAACGACCAGTGAACTTATTGTTACCCCTAGCAACGACCAATGAACTCATTGTTAGCCCAGCAACGACCAGTGAACTCATTGTTACCCCTAACAACGACCAGTGAACTCATTGTTACCCCTAGCCACGACCAGTTTCCTGTCTGCGCATGCGTCCGATCGGCCATCCGCGACCGACAACCTCTTAGGAACAACACCGCTGGCCCATGGAGCAAGGGACAGACAACTCTGCCTGATTTGCTTCCTCCTAATCCGTCACGGTCCGGTGGTGTGCTGAGGAAATCATTTCCACAATTTCCTGACCATTCGCTTGACCATGATTGGCTGGTGGATTTTTTGTTAGTGCGGCCAGTAGGGGACCGTAGGGCCGAGCTCTGGTTCGCGTGATGTCAAAGACAGTCTCATTGCAACACGTATCAAAGACAGTCTCGTTACAACCCATATCAAAGACAGTCTCATTGCAATCCGTATCAAAGACAATCTCGTTACAACCCATATCAAAGACAGTCTCATTGCAACCCGTATCAAAGACAGTCTCGTCACAACCCATATCAAAGACAGTCTCGTTACAACCCATATCAAAGACAGTCTCATTGCAACCCGTATCAAAGACAGTCTCGTCACAACCCATATCAAAGACAGTCTCGTTACAACCCATATCAAAGACAGTCTCGTTACAACCCGTAAGACAAAAAATTAATCGGATAATATAGTGTCGGCCAAAAATGTAAATATATTTGAAAGAGGGGGAAAAAATCCCATCTAACCTGGAATAGTTAGTAATGAATGGAGTGTTAGTAATGGAGTTCTCTATTTAATGAAGAGACATTTTTTTCATGAATCAGTGGTTTGTAAAAGAATCTATAAAATGAGAGCAATTCTTGATGTTGGAAACCAAGTATAATTCAAGAGTGATTTCAGTACAGCGCAAACAATAATTCCCGATAACTACACTAAATGATTTTTTTCTTAAAATAACGCAACTGCGTTTGTTGCGTAATATTTTATTTTCGGAAAATGAAACCGTCTCGTTTTAAATGGTATAAAAAATATTCGGTTTAAAAGTGGTTGGGGCATCAGAAGATGTAATATAGTTCATGAGAGTGAAATAACAAGTGTGCAGCGAAGCATCATGAGGGGGGGGGGGAGGGGGGTGTAGCAAAAATTGGGATTCTTAAAAGTGCGTTACTTGAGTTCATGTTTTGTCAAGTAACTTTAGAAGATGTTAAGTTCACGTATGGCTAACGTCAATGTTTGGCGAGCTATAACTAGTACTACCTTTTTCTCTTTCTCATTTAGCCTTACGTCACATGACTAAGGTTTTTACATGACGTCATATATGATGGCATCTCAGTTCTAAACATTGAGCTACGTTGAGATTTTCGAGCAGATATTTTTTTTTTCTTCTAACTATACGTTTTTTCTTGTTTTGCATTGTCCGTCGACGAGGGCATCTTGCCGCAACATCCTTTTCATTGCCCTGTCTTTTTATTTCAAGCCTAAACATATCTTGTTCCACGATTTCTTTGACACGGCTTGAACGCAGCTCCTCGCATATTCTTACATCAGTGACGTAAACATCTGGGTCTCTAACTCCCCAGTCTGAGTCTTGAACTGTGACGCATCTACCCCTGTCTAATATATTGTTTCACTCATGTATTATATACCCTCCACCCCTGCAGAGCATGCTCCATCCCCATGTAGACACACTCTCTACACCAGTTGTACTCACCATTTGACATGTTTCCCATCCCATCACCAGTACTTTGGTATTGATCATCGACCACATTCAGTGAACGGTTCTCAACTACAGCATTGGATGACTTGAGTTGGCCTGCAGCTGTGATGGATTCCCTGTTTAAGAAAACACGATCACTATTATGGGATGTTGATTTGCTTAATAGCCGCCCATTATCGAAGTCACGTGTGATTAAAAATTAGCATCACAATCATTTAACCTTAATCTTGACACATGTGTCAATTTAAATATTTTTCATACATATACATTTGAAGCCAAGATTTACAATAAGCAGCACATATAAGATCTACTCTCTGACGCCCCATACAGTAGGTCTGACCCCTACAGTAGGTCTAGCCCCTTAAAGTAAGTCTGACCTCCTTTAAGTAGGTCTTACCCACTAAAGTAGGTATGACCCATTACAGTAGATATGACCCTCTAAAGTAGGTCTGACCCCTTCCAGTAAGTATGGCCCCTTTAAGTCGGTCTGAACCCTTACAGTAGGTATGACCGCCCAACAGTACAAGCCCGTTCTTAGGCATACGCTGACTACGCATCCGCGTAGGGCCCCGAACGTGAGAGGGCCCCCTTGAGGCGCCCTCGATCCCCCGGGCTGGGCTTAGTTACATACCGCCCTGTGGAAACAGTTCCAACTGGCTCAAGTGTATCAGCCAGCCACTCCGAGGGGCCGAACAAGAGACGCAGGGAGATGACTTTGTCACGTTACAGGAAAACGTCTCCTTGGTCTCATTTTCACGCAGTTTCGCGGAGCTTCCACGGGGCTCCGTCCCCTGGGCCCCCCGCGTAGGGCCGCTTAACACCTCAGGGATATAGCAATGATGCACACACAAACAAATTATTGATAGCCGGGGGCAATCTCCTTCCTTAAAATAAGGAAAATAAGTGCCACCAGAGACATTCTTAGGCATAATAATAATAATAATAATAATAAAGTTCATTTCAAAAACACGCTTCATCCCCAAAGGCTCGAAGCGCGGTACAAAGTCAACAAAAAACAAATCTATAGTTTACCACATTTAAAACAAACGCAACACGACAAAAACTA
>CAXITT010000062.1:57408-95107 GCA_964033795.1 Lymnaea stagnalis
CGGAGGTGTAATTTCTTGAAGCTTCACCTCATCTCCGACACGTTTAAACCACGTCTCGGTAATGAACACAAGGTCGGCCCTGCTCTCCACGACAAGATCACACACCTCGGCCGTCTTATTCCTGCAGGACTGGGAGTTAAAATATAGCACTCCGAAATGCCGTGATTGCGGCTTCACAGCAGGCTGGCGGTCAACGACAATTAAATTTGATCTCGTCACGACGGGCGATGTGAAATCATGAGCCACCGGCCGTGCTCTTAGTATTGACAGATAGGGAATGGTCGTGATGGAGGACACAGTATGTGGCTGTTTTCCGTCGTTACTGACAGCCTTGTTTAAAAGCTTTACATGACGATCTACACAGACGATAGTGTTGACATTGCTTTCGCCATGGTGGTACTTCAGTGGACGCTGTTTCCGACGACCTGCTCGATAAAAACGCTTCTTCTTTCGTCGTGCGCCAACTTTCCGCCCACCACTATTATGGATACTCTTACGGGGCAGGCCTTGACCAATGGAGAGTTCTTTCAGTCGATACACCAAATTAGCAGACAAGAGTATGCGTTTGACATTAATTGACAGTAATCGATCGCGTGAGTACATCAGCCGGGGTGTGTCGCCAAGCGTATCATTAGCATTAGGCAAAATTAGGCAAACTAGGCAACCGCCTAGGGCCCCACTACCACCTGCATGTCCATATATTTCAGAAGTACACATTTTCTCTAGTGGCGGAATTATCAATATTGTTAGTGGTTATACGCGAGGAAAGAGGAAACATTGATGAAGGCAGAATGGAGGTGCCGCAGTGGTGGGTGGTATTTTCTCCTCAGCTCGAGGGAGCTCCACCCCGGACCCCCCCCTTCCGGGGACCCCAACCTACGCTCCATGCTTAGGGCCCCCAAACTCCTAAGAACGGCTCTGTACAGTAGTTCTGACCCCCTACAGTAGGTCTGGTATATCGTAAACACTTTGGGAAATTAAGCAACTGGCAGATTTAAAAACAGACAATATGACTTGACTTGGCTACAACTGTCTGGCATCGACATACCACTACTTAAAAATGAAAATAAAATGTACAAGAAATGTTATTTATAGAACACGTGGTCGAAACTTTTTTTTTACGCATGAGCCACCATCCAAAAATAATGAGACTTCTGAGTGCTTTCTTTCTTTGTGCGTTATCTGTTGTTATTATTTCAGCCCTTTTAACACATGACCTGAAGACTCAACCCCCGTGACCTCCCCCCCCCACCCCATCATCTCATTATGGTTGATTTTAATACCACCATTTTGCGATTAAAAAGGGGTGGGGTAGGGCGTAATGCCGTCTCCACAGACAATGGTGACCCGGGGAGATTTGAAATATGCAGTGCATGGGGAAGGGGGGGGGAGTATAATCTGACACGAAACATGCAGAATGGACGTAACTCTGTTTATTTTTCTTGAAAATTAGCCCGTGGCAGGCACGGCGAGTTGTTCCGCTTGTTCACAAAGGCCGTCTATCATTGCATCATTTATTTAGATTTGGAAGGACGGGACGCAAGCAATAAATAGCCCCAGTTTTGTATACAGTGAATGTCATGTTAGTCGCCTGCAGAAACAGGCGCATCTCATTTTATATACTGCTTATGGATCATCTTTTTATAGCAATGAGACGTCTCTGTACAGCATCCACATACCACTGCCGTCCAAACACATAACACTGTCCAGCATTCACATAGCACCATCTAGCCGCGACATACAACTTTCTAGCATCCACATACTACTGTCTTGCATCGACATGCCACTACCACTGTCTGGCATCGATATGCCACTACCACTGTCCGGCATCGACATATCACTATCGCCCATATAACACTGCCTATCGCCTACATGCATTCAAAAGATCTCAAGATCATCACATATGTATTTATGTTTGTACCATGGGGACTCCTCTAGAATACTACCCCATACAAGTGTCAGCCTATATGTCTCATAGCCTCTAGAATACTACCCCATACAAGTGTCAGCCTATATGTCTCATAGTCTCTACAAAACACTACCCCATACAAGTGTCAGCCTATATGTCTCATAGTCTCTACAACACTACCCCATACAAGTGTCAGCCTATATGTCTCATAGTCTCTACAACACTACCCCATACAAGTGTCAGCCTATATGTCTCATAGTCTCTACAACACTACCCCATACAAGTGTCAGCCTATATGTCTCATAGCCTCTANNNGTCTCTACAAAACACCACCCCATACATGTGTCAGCCTATATGTCTCATCGTCTCTACAACACTACCCCATTCCAGTCTCAGCCTCTATGTCTCATACTCTCTACAACACTACCCCATACAAGTGTCAGCCTATATGTCTCATAGTCTCTACAACACTACCCCATACAAGTGTAAGCCTATATGTCTCATAGCCTCTACAACACTACCCCATACGAGTGTCAGCCTATATGTCTCATAGTCTCTACAACACTACCCCATACAAGTGTCAGCCTATATGTCTCATAGCCTCTAGAATACTACACCATACAAGTGTCAGCCTATATGTCTCATAGCCTCTAGAATACTACCCCATACAAGTGTCAGCCTATTTGTCTCATAGTCTCTACAACACTACCCCATACAAGTGTCAGCCTATATGTCTCAAAGCCTCTAGAATACTACCCCATTCAAGTGTCAGCCTATATGTCTCATAGCCTCTAGAATACTACCCCATACAAGTGTCAGCATATATGTCTCATAGCCTCTAGAATACTACCCCATACAAGTGTCAGCCTATATGTCTCATAGCCTCTAGAATACTACCCCATACAAGTGTCAGCCTAAATATCTCATAGTCTCTACAACACTACCCTATACATGTGTCAGCCTATATGTCTCATAGTCTCTACAAAACACTACCCCATACAAGTGTCAGCCTATATGTCTCATAGTCTCTACAACACTACCCCATACAAGTGTCAGCCTATATGTCTCATAGCCTCTAGAATACTACCCCATACAAGTGTCAGCCTAAATGTCTCATAGTCTCTACAACACTACCCTATACATGTGTCATTCTATATGTCTCATAGCCTCTAGAATACTACCCCATACAAGTGTCAGCCTATATGTCTCATAGTCTCTACAACACTACCCCATACAAGTGTCAGCCTATATGTCTCATAGCCTCTAGAACACTACCCCATACAAGTGTCAGCCTATATGTCTCATCGCTGCCGTAGTTGCTGCTGTTCGCTGCTATTCAACCTGAAGACCCGGTAAACAACAACGGCGACAAACCATCTACCAACAATCATGTCAGCGTGCATTATTGAGCAGGCTTACACGTTAGACAACGGTCGTGTGTCAACAGTTAGATGTCAATCAATGCGACACGCCACTATGACTCCCCCCCCCTCCAGCCAAAATGCCATTGTAAATTAAAACCCCACACAGTGCTTATTGTTACCTGGCCAATCACTTTAATTGGATACGGGAAACTTTGTGTTGTGGGGGCGATGTCCCGGGCTTTAAAGAGACATTTCAGGTCCGGTTACAGCCGCCTTCTGTTTCGAAAGATATTATATCTTCTCAACCTAACCTTTTATTTAGGTTCGGCTTGTTCTCTTTCATTTCAGATCACAGTTTTTTGTGTTTGACAGAATTGGACTATCGGGTTTAATTTACAGCTCATTGACACTCCGAACACTTCACACACCCCACTCCCCCTTCAGCACCGTAAAGTTCCCTCCCCCCTCCATGTAGTGAGTATAATTGTTTTACCATCAGAGGTGAATGAGTAAATACTGGTTTCTTGTTCGAGACATTGAGACCCCTACAAGTGTTTCTGACAACCTTGTCTAGGTTTCAACTAAAGCACAGCAGCACTCTGCACCAAGAGTCCCGCATACCAAATGCTAGATGCTCACACCCTTGTCCAGGGAAGGTCATGTTAGACGGTATCTGCATTATTGCCATCATGACACAATGAAGGAAAATAACAATGCTACGCAAGGCGACAGTTGCTCAAGGAAACGTCTTATCGAAGTGTTATTTTGGAACTGATTAAATTAGTTCACAAAATGACTTGTTTTTCTTTGACAAGTTGTTTGTGTGGTTAAAATGACCCCTAGGTCTAGATAAAGGAAGCCATCGAACCGTGTAAGGTCGGGTTCGTGACAACTTCCGGGGTATCGAGATTTATTTAGAACTTGGGCTCAAAGGTCATAGGTTAAAAGCGTTTGTGTGAAAATAAGATTTTATATGAAAGGGGAGAGAACAACGTCCTCAAAATATAGCCTACATTTTTTTTTTTCATCAATTATTATCATTATGAGCTACTAACCATTTCAAAAAATGGCCAGCGATAGAGACACTGGCAGTGAACAACGATTACTCTGAAATACATCTGTATAGCACCGATGTCTTTAACAATAGTTCTCTTAGAACAGAAAAACAACCCATGGGAATGGACAGCCAATATATGTGGTGGTGAAAACATGCGATCCAATATCCAATATTTTTTATCCAACAGATGACTTCCAGGAGTGCATTTCTTTAAAACTACTATTTCCCGAAGACAAAAAAGAACGAAAAAAAGGGAAAGTTGTGATGAAATCAGACCTGACACTTCTTAGGGACAGCAGATGTGACGAAAATGAAACAAAAACAGTAGTGTGTGTGAGCCCCTCGGGGGCGGGCGGGGTGGGGGGGGGGAGGAGGGGTGTTGTGAGCCTCGAGGCGAAGTCGAGAATCTGAGCTTAATTGGCTTTCACAATAATTAGACACAACAACGCACAATTAATCGATCTGCGTAGAAACCATAGCTGGGCCGTGGATCACTTGTGCTACTCGCGCTCCAATTATTGTAACGAATTTCCCGAGCGCCGCTGGACTCAAATAACCCTACATGTTCGGCCCGATGACTCGAAATGTCCCCCCAAAAGGTCCAGACACTCTGGCCTTTCCTGTTGGTTGCCTCCCCTGTGTTGTTGGTTTGCCACAGAGCGCGTCATGGATGAGTGAGGGCCCCCGTCACGACCGGTTGGGTCCCCGGTGCCCCTGGAGAATACCAGCGAGACAACGGGCGCAGGATGGGCACAGGGGTCGAGTGTCGGATGTTTTGAGAAGCTCCTATGGCTTATTTCTCTGGGGCTGTTTACGGGTTTCAAGAACAATGGCCAAGTGATTGCTGCTAGGTACAAACAAAATATGGGACTTAACCAAACTGATTGCTACTAGGTACAAACAAAATATGGGAGTTAACCAAACTGATTGCTGCTAGGTACAAACAAAATATGGGACTTAACCAAACTGATTGCTACTAGGTGCAAACAAAATATGGGACTTAACCAAACTGATTGCTGCTAGGTACAAACAAAATATGGGACTTAACCAAACTGATTGCTACTAGGTACAAACAAAATATGGGACTTAACCAAACTGATTGCTGCTAGGTACAAACAAAATATGGGACTTAACCAAACTGATTGCTGCTAGGTACAAACAAAATATGGGACTTAACCAAACTGATTGCTACTAGGTACAAACAAAATATGGGAGTTAACCAAACTGATTGCTGCTAGGTACAAACAAAATATGGGACTTAACCAAACTGATTGCTGCTAGGTACAAACAAAATATGGGACTTAACCAAACTGATTGCTACTAGGTACAAACAAAATATGGGACTTAACCAAACTGATTGCTACTAGGTACAAACAAAATATGTGACTTAACCAAACTGATTGCTACTAGGTACACACTCTTATTATAGATGACAGAACGATGGCCAAGTCATAACTAACTGTCGGTCATATTACAGACTGACATATTACCACCGGCCTGACATATTACCAACAGCCTGACATATTACCAACAGACTGACATATTACCAACTGACTGACATGTAACCAACAGCATGACATATTACCAACAGACTGACATATTACCAACTGACTGACATATTACCAACTGACTGACATATTACCAACTGACTGACATATTACCAACTGACTGACATATTACCAACAGCCTGAGATATTACCAACTGACTGACATGTTATTACCATCTATTAGACTTAGTCAATGCAACATGAGATAAATTCGATTATGACATATGTAATTGACAGGCGGGTTCCACGGTCACATTCTAAAGCACGAGTCAGTGTCACTCACACACGGGGACAAGTGACATGTCAATTCTGACAATGTTTAAACATCAAAATGACATTCAATTATCCGTGTTTTTTTTATTCGGTTCTGCCGCGAGAATAGCTTGGGGGCAAACTGGAGGAGCTGGGAATATAATGATATGATAAAGGACTTTGTCCTGTAGGACTTTGGCCCGTAGGACTATGTCCCGTAGAGCTATACATTAAGAAATATCAACAAATTATTTCGGTTAACAGTTTCAATATTGCTGGGCCGGAGTGGTGTTCAAGGAGTCGGTAGTCAGAGACATGTAGGAATCGACTTCGCAGATCTTTCGATTCTCAATAAATTGATACTCGGGTTGTTGTTGTTTCTCTTTGTGCGTTACGGTTCACTGATCATGGTGCAATAAGTTCTTGGCTCAATGAATACACTTTTTAAACTTAGGTAAACAAAATATTCCCGCTGTTCTCTTCTATTGAAATGACCCACGGTTCTGTTCTAATGGAATGACCCACGGTTCTGTTCTAATGGAATGACCCACTGTTCTGTTCTAATGGAATGACCCTCTGTTCTGTTCGAATGGAATGACCCTCTGTTCTGTTCGAATGGGATGACCCTCTGTTCTGTTCGAATGGGATGACCCACTGTTCTGTTCTAATGGAATGACACATTGTTCTGTTCTAATGGAATGACACATTGTTCTGTTCTAATGGAATGACCTTCTCTTCTGTTCTAAAGGAATGGCCCAATGTTCTGTTCTAATGGAATGACCTACTGTTCGGTTCTAAAGGAATGACCCACTGTTCTGTTCTAATGGAATGACCCACTGTTCGGTTCTAATGGAATGACACTCTGTTCTGTTCTAATGGAATGACCCACTGTTCGGTTCTAATGGAATGACCCACTGTTCTGTTCTAATGGAATGACACTCTGTTCTGTTCTAATGGAATGACCCTCTGTTCTGTTCTAATGGAATGACCCTCTGTTCTGTTCTAATGGAATGACCCACTGTTCTGTTCTAATAGAATGACCCTCTGTTCTGTTCAAATGGAATGACACACTGTTCTGTTCTAATGGAATGACCCACTTTTCTGTTCTAAAGGAATGACCCACTGTTCTGTTCTAATGGAATGACCCACTGCTCGGTTCTAATGGAATGACCCACTGTTCTGTTCTAATGGAATGACCCTCTGTTCTGTTCTATTGGAATGACCCACTCTTCTGTTCTAGTGGAAAGACCCGATGCTCTGTTCTATTGGAATGACCTATTTCATCTATGTATTTAGTTCTTATTTTTACAACCTCAGGAACGATAGTGTGCACCGAGAAAATGTGAACACAAGGTTTGAGAACGCTTGCACCTTGTGATACCACGATTGCCATCCTGTGAAAGCGGGAGGGTCCCCGAGGAAACTTTGGGGCGTCCACATGGGCTTTGCCTCTTCGGTGTGTGGCGGACTAGTAGGATGGACGTGTCCACCCCGAAACACAAAAAACCCGGCAGACTACCAGACTCCCAACAGAACGGAAGTAGTAACGTAATAACATGATGACTTGCTGCCGTTAACGGATATGAGTTGTGGGTGGCGGTAAAACACCAGCCGATGATTCTAGCCACGCAGCCGTGAGAAGGCTGCTCCAGGGCGACCGTTCCGTCCCAGATATTCGTGCCGACCGAAAGACTCTCTGGGCGGTGAGGGGTAGGTAGCGCCACACCATTCCCCCCGGAGTGGAAGCAAACCCGCCCAAACCTGCCTGGGAGAGTCAGCTGTGAACGCTTTAAACACAGCGTTTTATCGGTATACCGGACGTCCCCCGGGCCAGGGGAGAGTTCCCGGCGGGCCGCCGCATGGTCTAAGGGGGAAAAGGGGGGGGGGGGTGGGGGGGGGGGGTAACAGCGTCTACTTAACGAACCGGACGTTGTCATCAATAAAAGATATTACCTGGTCCAATGAGAGGAAGGGGGTGGGGGTGGTGGGAGGGAAGGGGAGGGTGTTCATCGAAATTGAAAAGCATAAATATTTTGTCGGCAGGAGCTTTGAGTAACGATGGTGAGTTATTTCAATAGCTTGGAACCAATCAAGATATGTAGAGTCTAGCATGTAGACTACTGACATAATGTAGACAGCTGACACAATGTAGACCACTGACATAATGTAGACCACTGACATAATGTAGACCACTGACATAATGTAGACAGCTGACACAATGTAGACAGCTGACACAATGTAGACCACTGACATAATGTAGACCACTGACATAATGTAGACCACTGACATAATGTAGACAGCTGACACAATGTAGACTACTGACATAAGGTAGACAGCTGACATAATATAGATTACTGACATAATGTAGACTACAGACATAATGTAGACTACTGAAATAATGCAGACTACTGACATAATATAGACCACTGACATAATGTAGACCAATGACATAATGTAGACTGAGATTGGATGTTATGTATGAATGTATTTAATAATACATGTGATCAAAGAGATGAAACAAGGGGAGACAATGATTGAAACATATTCTACTAAAATCAATTTGTTAGCTGGTTAAAGAGTGAATTTAATAGAAAGATGGGGAGAGAAAGGGAGAAGGAGGTAGAAAAAATAGAGGTCGAGAAAGAGGGAGATAGAGAGAGTTAGATAGAGAGAGTTAGATAGAGAGAGTTAGATAGAGAGAGTTAGATAGAGAGAGTTAGATAGAGAGAGTTAGATAGAGAGAGTTAGATAGAGAGAGTTAGATAGAGAGAGTTAGATAGAGAGAATGGCCCGTGTAGAGGCGTGCCGGGGGGAGGGAGGCATTTGCAGCTCGCTTTCTACGGCCCACCGACGCCCTTTCCCAATGTGACGTATTTATTACCATGATTGTGTCTTGTAGAACAGGCCTGCACAACTCAAAATGTAAGGCGGGCCGAAATACTTTATGATAAACTTGTGGGAGCCGAAAGATGATAGGACAGGGGGAAATCTATTAAGAAAATAATAATAAATAATATTTCGTTGCTTCGCGGGCCGCCAATTAGGTGCTGGCGGGCCACATGCGGCCCGCGGGCCGTATGTTGTGCAGGCCTGATGTAGAACCATGTCAGTACATATAGTACCATGCTTAGACAATTTGAACTTCCGGTTAGTCTAGCCTCACCAATTTCCGAAAACTCTTATCAAAACCCCGGCCAGTGCATCAGTTCCTCCCCCCCCCCCCCCACACACACCCATCCCCCACCCACTGCATCGCGGCTGTCATCTCTTACGTGACATAAAACTAACAGCTCGCTGTCATTGTGATTCTGGTGCTATGTCAAAGTCTTTTCTTTTACCAATGGAGTACGCCTATTTGGAATGCGCGTGGCAAAAAGGGGGTGGGGTTGGGGGGGGGGGGTAACAGCGTCTACTTAACGAACCGGACGTTGTCA
Organism: Lymnaea stagnalis; assembly: GCA_964033795.1. Taxonomy (NCBI): domain Eukaryota; kingdom Metazoa; phylum Mollusca; class Gastropoda; family Lymnaeidae; genus Lymnaea; species Lymnaea stagnalis. The sequence continues at coordinate 66,972 of CAXITT010000062.1, forward strand.
TCAATAAAAGATATTACCTGGTCCAATGAGAGGAAGGGGGTGGGGGTGGTGGGAGGGAAGGGGAGGGTGTTCATCGAAATTGAAAAGCATAAATATTTTGTCGGCAGGAGCTTTGAGTAACGATGGTGAGTTATTTCAATAGCTTGGAACCAATCAAGATATGTAGAGTCTAGCATGTAGACTACTGACATAATGTAGACAGCTGACACAATGTAGACCACTGACATAATGTAGACCACTGACATAATGTAGACCACTGACATAATGTAGACAGCTGACACAATGTAGACTACTGACATAAGGTAGACAGCTGACATAATATAGATTACTGACATAATGTAGACTACAGACATAATGTAGACTACTGAAATAATGCAGACTACTGACATAATATAGACCACTGACATAATGTAGACCAATGACATAATGTAGACTGAGATTGGATGTTATGTATGAATGTATTTAATAATACATGTGATCAAAGAGATGAAACAAGGGGAGACAATGATTGAAACATATTCTACTAAAATCAATTTGTTAGCTGGTTAAAGAGTGAATTTAATAGAAAGATGGGGAGAGAAAGGGAGAAGGAGGTAGAAAAAATAGAGGTCGAGAAAGAGGGAGATAGAGAGAGTTAGATAGAGAGAGTTAGATAGAGAGAGTTAGATAGAGAGAGTTAGATAGAGAGAGTTAGATAGAGAGAGTTAGATAGAGAGAGTTAGATAGAGAGAGTTAGATAGAGAGAGGTAGATAGAGAGAGGTAGATAGAGAGAGGTAGATAGAGAGAGTTAGATAGAGAGAGTTAGATAGAGAGAGTTAGATAGAGAGAGTTAGATAGAGAGAGTTAGATAGAGAGAGGTGGAGATAAAGGTGGAGAGAGAGGCAGTGGCGTAGCTAGGGGTTTGGGGGCCCGGGGGGCTTGGCCTCTTTAGGGGCCTCTGCATTTTGACATTCGACATTAATTAATGTTAAAAAAAATTCGGACAAGCCTTTGGAACCCCCCCCCTCAAGTAGGGGCCCGGGGCACTTTCGAATTTGGTCCCCCCTCCCCTAGCTACGACACTGGAGAGAGAGGTGAAGAGAGTGGAGGAGAGGGAGAGGGAAAGACAGGGGGAGAGGGAAAGAGGGGGGTAGAGGGAAAGTGAGAGTGGGATAGGGAGAATGAGAGAAAGAGAAGGAAATAGAGGGTGGAGAGAGAGAGAGGGGGAGAGAGAGGGAGAGAGAGGGAGAGAGAGAGAGAGGGGAGAGAGAGAGGGAGTGTGTGTACCTTTCACAAAACAAAAGCTACTTTTTTTAAAAGCAGCCAATTAGTCGTGTAAACAACGCCCAGGGTGTCGCCACAGATTAATGCATTAATCTTGTACAAAAAAAGCGCCCTCCCCCCCCCCCCCCCCACAAAGCACCCCCGAGCCAACAAACAACCCACACAGTGACAAGCCATTAGCAGTAAAGTGGTGAGGTACATCTGGTGCGTACATGTACCTTCATGCTTCGGGGCTGGTCAACAGAGTACGGGGCAGATGGCTGAAACCAGCGGTCCCCAAAGGTGTGCCCCCGGGGGGGGGGAGGGGACCATGAAAATTACTGGCCCCGTTTGTGTAAATGTTCTCTACAATGTTCATCGAGTTTCGTTAATTTTATCATTGTTTATTGAATTTTTAACATTTGATTTTGTGTGCTAAAAGCCAGTGGAGAAAGGTATATGCTCCAGACTAATGGTGGAGAGGACAAACACGGTTTATTATCTATTCTAATGGTGGAGTGGATATAGGTATACCATCCATACTAATAGTGGAGTGGATATGGGTATAACATCCATACTAATGGTGGAGTCAATATAGGTTTATCATCCATACTAATGATGGAATGGATATTGGCCTAAAATCCATACTAATGGTGGAGTATATAAACACGGTATAGGAAACTTAATAACAGCATGATGGTAATGAAAGTAAAAATAACGTTGCCAGAATGTGAAACGATGGTACAACAATGGCACAACATTGGTACAACAATGGTACAACGATGGTACAACGATGGTACAATGATGGTACAACAATGGTACAACGATGGTACAACAATGGTAAAACGGTGGTACAACAATGGTAAAACGATGGTACAACAATGGTAAAACGATGGAACAACGATGGTAAAACGATGGTACAATAATGGTAAAACGATGGTACAACGATGGTAAAACGGTGGTACAACAATGGTAAAACGATGGTACAACAATGGTAAAACGATGGTACAACAATGGTAAAACGATGGTACAACAATGGTAAACGATGGTACAACTATGGTAAAACGATGGTACAACAATGGTAAAACGATGGTACAACAATGGTAAAACGATGGTACAACAATGGTAAAACGATGGTACAACAATGGTAAAACGATGGTACAACAATGGTAAAACGATGGTACAACAATGGTAAAACGATGGTACAACAATGGTAAAACGATGGCACAACAATGGTAAAACGATGGCACAACAATGGTAAAACGATGGCACAACAATGGTAAAACGATGGTACAACAATGGTAAAACGATGGTACAACAATGGTAAAACGATGGTACAACAATGGTAAAACGATGGTACAACAATGGTAAAACGATGGTACAACAATGGTAAAACGATGGCACAACAATGGTAAAACGATGGCACAACAATGGTAAAACGATGGCACAACAATGGTAAAACGATGGTACAACAATGGTAAAACGATGGTACAACAATGGTAAAACGATGGTACAACAATGGTAAAACGATGGTACAACAATGGTAAAACGATGGTACAACAATGGTAAAACGATGGTAAGGGGGGGGGGGTTTTTGGTTTGTTTAAGTTTTTTTTTTTTTTTTTTTTTTTGCGCGTGTGAAAGGCTGGCAGCAAAAATGTTGGCTCTCCCTTGGATATACAAACACAAACAAAGCCCCTGATTTCATCATACCCATAGCGTCATAAAGTAAGAGTATAAGAATAACTAAATGTGAAACTCCATTAACTGAAGAACCTCACAAAGTACTTGTAAAGAATCAGTGCAGTAAAATAAGCCACTGGCAGAATCTGGATTCTCGGAAAGACCTATGGGATACAACCCTTGATAACACACACACAAACATCCCAGCGTTCGTAATTAACCCAGATGACGGTAAGCGTCTCATCATTATCAACCCGACCCTCCCCCCCCCTACCTACAGCCATCCCCTCCCAGGCCTGGCCCAGGTGTGAAGACCCTTGCCGTTATCTCCGTGCCATCACGCCACTACTTGGAGCTCACTAATGGCTGCCACAGTCCCGCCACTACCAGAGCGAGGCTGATAAAAGCCGCGACAGGACGGGCTCGAGACCGTCTTGATTAGGGCCCGGGACGTACCAGGAAAGTCTGGCAGACAATAAGATGGTGAGGGGGGGGGGGGATTGGGGGTGGGGGGGGCATAAAACAGATTCTCCGTCAGGTTGTAATGAACTGCTTGATAGCGTGAACTCCTCAGAGCTAAATTTAGCAACACGCCCCTGATCGACCTTCTCCTTGGTCGCAGCGGTGGAACCATCAACAATGTACATACGCCGATCTATACGATTCCTCTATTAAGTCATGTCTTTGTTAAGCTTTGTCCCTGGGAGGTTTTGTTAGGTTCCTTTGAAACTTTGCGGTGTCTCTGTATCTTGTCAGTCACAATAGATGATTGGTGAAGAAGTCTTTACTAAGTACCTTGGTGTCCTTTTTACGCATCTCAGAGGCCCATTGGATGACTTGCTGGGCACCTTGGACTCCTAGTTAGGTAACTTAGGCCTTACAGGTCCTGTCACGTACAGTAGAAGTAATACTAGGTTGATAAGGCCTGAAGATCCTATCAAGTCCTCAGATTGCTTGTTAAGTACCTAAGATTATTAATAATTTTTTTTTTTTCTGTTTGGGGGCCCCCAGCAGAACTTTTAGAGCCATTTGGATGTGGCTGTCAGTAGGATATCGTGTTGGGTACACTGGAGCATTCGTTAGGTCACCCACAAGCCTAGTTAGGTTACTTTAAGATCAGGTCAGATGTCCTGACACGTCATGCTTGGCTTTTCAGAGAGTCGTCGAAATAAAAAAAATAATTATTATCAAAAAGTGACTGCACCATGTCGATTCCTTTAGTCATTTCAATGGTTATTTCTTGGGTCATATCAATGGTCATTTCTTTGGTCATTTCAATGGTCATTGCTATGGTCATTTCTTTGGTCATTTCAATGGCCATTTCAATGGTATTTTTGGGTCATTTCAATGGTCATTTCTCGGGTCATTTAAATAGATAACTTATTGTGATTCAATGTTCATTTCGTTGGTCATTTCAATGGTCACTTCTTTGGTAATTTCAATCGCCATTCATTTAATGGTCATTTTAATGAACACCATTTGCATTTTCATTGGTTCCGAGGAAAAGCTACTGCCGGGGCTAAGCCTGAAAATGGCTACCTCTTTCTTCCCCGTTTCATCAATAAATGGCATATGATATTTGCAATATATACGATATAATTTGTACATAAATATTGATAATTTTTTTATTTATTGGGGAGGGGGGGGGGGCTGGGGGGACTCCTGATTAAATAGTGCGGATTCATGTATAGATGGCTCCCCCCCTAATTCAGTGAAAGGCACTTAAGCCCATGGAACCGAGGATTCAGGTACCTACCGAGGATTCTCCATGGATGGCTCCTAAGTCCATGGATGGCTCCTAAGTCCATGGATGGCTCCTAAGTCCATGGATGGCTCCTAAGTCCATGGATGGCTCCTAAGTCATACATTTATTGGAAAGGGTCTTCTATTTTTTATTTTTTTATAAAATAAATAATTCAAGCAGTACTTGTAGCAACGGCTACAACTTGTATAATTCAAGCAGTACTTGTAGCAAGGGCTACAACTTGTTTTTAACTGAAGACTTTAAAAATCAGTAGTACATTACCTCCCTTTGTTATCCTGCGAGCAACAGCCTTGATGGAATGTCTCCTGTCAGGGGGGATGGGGGGGGGGGTCCTAGACAGACCCCCCTTAAATACTTCTTCTGGTCCATTTGTCAAGGGGTTGACAACACTGAAACCAACCCTACTACTGGCTCTGATGAACACTGGCTACATTGTCCTATATGAACCACTGGACACTGACTAGCCCTACTACTGGCAACATTGTCCCACATGAACCACTGGACACAGACTAGCCTTACTACTGGCTACATTGTCCTATATGAACCACTGGACACTGACTAGCCCTACTACTGGCTACATTGTCCCATTTGAGTCACTGCATATTGACGATCCTGAGAAACTAATATATTCTGCACGACATCTCCAGCACGCTCTCTATAACACTACGGAATCCTGTGGGACTGCTTCACTGTCAACACACTAGGGGCACTAACACTAACGGCAGCTCACTATGTCACACACTTGTTTGTTTTGATCGCCCTTTCGACCAATCACATTGAGACAGAAATCCTACAACTCACTCACGATTCAAAAGCTTTGACCCAAAATCTCGTGCTCTCCTTAACTTGACAGGTGTTCTCCCGTCTGGTGTAGCCTTGACAGGTGTGCTCCGGTCTGGTGAAACCTTGACAGGTGTGCTCCCGTCTGGTGAAATCTTGACAGGTGTGCTCCCGTCTGGTGAAACCTTGACAGGTGTGCTTCCGTTTGATGTTATCTTGACAGGTGTCTCACACAATACTTGACATGTTACCTCATACACTAGACATGTTGCCTCACACAAGACTGGGTGTTGCCCCACACAAGACTAGACTGTTTTCCCACACAATACTGGACATGTTTCCACACACATGACTGGACATGTTTTCCCACACAATACTGGACTTCTCGCCCCACACAAGACTGGACATGTTGCCTCACACAGACTTGACATGTTGCCCACACAATACTGGACATGTTGCCTCACATAAGACCGGACATGTTGCCCCACACAATACTGGACTTGTCACCCCACACATGACTGGACATGTTGCCCCACATAAGGCTGGACATGTTGCCCCACACAGTATTGGACATGTTGTCTCACACAAGACTGATAATGTTGCCTCACACAAGTCTGGACACGTTACCTCACACAAGACTGGACATGTTGCCCCACACAATACTGGACTTGTCACCCCACACATGACTGGACATGTTGCCCCACACAATACTGGACTTGTCACCCCACACATGACTGGACATGTTGCCCCACACATGACTGGACATGTTGCCTCACACAAGGCTGGACATGTTGCCCCACAAAGTATTGGACATGTTGCCCCACACAATACAGGGCTTGTTGCCCCACACATGACTGGACATGTTGCCTCACATAAGGTTGGACATGTTGCCCCCCCCACAACACTGGACATGTTGCCTCACACAAGACTGGACAAGTTGCCACACATAATAATACTGGACATGCTAACTGGACATGTTGCCTCATTTTACTAGTCCAGGGTCTCAGGATTATAATCAGTATATCACAAATCAACACAATTAACAACATACATTTTTATACCTAGATTTAATTTACTCTTACATTGGATCATATTGCCATAATCTCACAAGAGTCAATCCATATTTGCGATAAAGGTCATGTTTCAGTAACAGATGGATATGTTCACATAAATTCTAGTGGGGACATTTTTGCACTAAGACCTCCTCTGGTTTCTTCATGATAAACTTTTGTTACCAAGTGCAGCTTTTTTATTTTTCTTGTGTTTGATCTGATAGTCTGATAATATTGACTTGCTTTAGTTAAAATTAGTCCACACAAAATTTTAATTAAGGATATTCAATGCCTTATGGCAATGTCAAGATGAAATATGGTCACATAAAGCGACTATTATTTGCCAGGTAGGTCTACCATTAACCAGATTAAATTTCAATTAGAAATTTTTTTTGTTTAAATGACATAACCATAGAAAAAAAACCTTATGTGAGAAACGAATCAGTAAAAATCCATAAAAATATTTACACAGTGATATAAATCTCAACTATATGAATAGTGAAATTCACAGCAGACTCAAAACAATACTTTCATATCAAGAATATGTGGCAAGAATTTGTTGTAAGACTTTATAAATAGTTTATTTGGAAACTAAATAAGGGCAAAATACAATTTTTATGTTATTTACAAGTTACAAGTGACGATTCGTTATAAAAACAAAATAAAATAAAATTCCATAACTATAAGGCCGCCGACGACGTGGGTGTCTTAAGTTACACAAATATTTACTCAACACCTGAGTACGATTTATCTTAAACCAAATGCAATTTAAAAATGTTATTTAGGTGCACATTTCAAGTTTGAGCAAGTTTCCATTTTTTTCCCCGATTTCAAATTAGAAAATAATTTCAAATTTTAGTAATTAAAAGACTTGATACATTTAAATTTTGTTTACAAACACCAACATGAGAAATTTCATTAAATGAAATGTTAAGTAACTTTTTTTCACATGTTCATCTCGAATGAAAACACTAACATTTGATGACATGAACATTAGCTCTGATTGTTTTTATGGCTTAATAATTAACCCTAAAATTTACCAAGCATTTTGTTCAAGTCTGTCAAAACTGTCAGTGAAATATTTGTGTGGATGAAACCGACACAAAAAACAACAAAACAAACCAAAAAACATCCAAAAGACAAAAACCAAAAAGGCAACCGATTAAAAAGTTCAAATGAACTAAATGTCAAAAAAGGCAAGCGGTAGATTGGAATGTTTTCGACAACTGTGATGTTTTGTATATTTTTTTTAAAAAAAACATTTTTATAATATTCATGCATAGAAATATTGCTTTCAAACAAAAAAGATCACTTTTCAACATACAATTCTGGGGGGAAATATTTGTTTTAAAAGATTGTTTCTAATTAAAAATAACTGTCAAAGAACTATCCAGCCCCAGACTTTAGTCAGGGATAGAACAACATAGTTCAACACCGTAACAACATTGGAATATTCTAGATCTAGGATAATGGTAAATGCACTGTTTTATAATGGTAAGTGTTTGCACAACAAACTCAGTGCTGGAGGTTATTGGTAAAAATAAACAGCATTATCATCGTACACATTTACATTCACAGGTGGACTATCAATAGCTTTATAGTTCGTCTTTCGCACGCAAAGATGACCAAAGCAATTTTCGACTTGAGTAGTAGCCTTGACTTGAGCTGTATTATGTTTAAAGTGAGGTAGAGGTGCTCAATACGTCAGCCTCACTCTCTCGTCCTTTTCTTTTTGATCCAATGGCAAGACTTGGTCAAGACGACTGGAAAAAGACCAGGATGTAGTAGACGAGTAGCGGTGTTTCTTGTGTCTTACGTGCTTTACCACGCACGAGTGGAGAACCACACGTTGATAACCCCTGCTTTGGATCATCAGTGTATGATGATAATCACATCCTAATTTATCATCATTTGACAATTATTCTGTAAATATTCTGTCATTCTGTCATTTAAACACATCACACTGTCATGTTAACATGTCATACCGTCACGTAAACACATCACACTGTCATGTTAACATGTCATACCGTCATGTAAACACATCACTCTGACATTGTTGCATCATAGAACTTATTTTTAGCTAACTCAACAACAACAAAATTTCTCAAAACTTTTTGTCAATTGATACTTTGAAAAATGTACTCATATCCACATTGAAATCAAATGTAAATTATATGTGCTTATCTATGTAAGTCCTTTCTTTTTTCAGTAATCTGACAAAGAAGCATACAATTGTTTTCTTGATGAAATGGTCATTGCATATTAGGATATTTTTTTGTTCTTACTTTCGATAGCTATTCAAAAAAAAAAAACCTTCTAGAGAATAGTTTTTGTGTACTATCAGATTTAAAATTGATGGTGAACAATTATTTAGTGAACCCAATTGACGGGGACCCACTGCTGCTTGGTGGTCATCTCGTTGAGGGATTTCCTGAGCAGACGGTACGTTTCTTCAAAGTTGTCATTGACGATGATCTCATCAAAGTAGCCGTTGAATTTCTTTTCTATTTCAGCACTCTCCTTCATGGTGGTGATAAAGTTTTCCTCCTGGTGGGACGCACAGTAATTAAGGTCAGAAGGGAGATCCCAAACACAATAGAAGTAAACAATGTATTGAGAGAAATTAATTCTACTTTGTAGCCTTTATAATTTGGAAAGAAAAATTTATTTTCTATGTTAAGATAAATATTGGAGTTCATCTGAGAGCTTTAGATGTGCAGAATAATTCTATTACATTCACAAGTGACAAAGATCTTAAATGATTTGTACTTACACTTTTTATTTCCACCACAGATACACCGCCCTAGAAAACAAGAGAATAAATTATATTTTATTTTTTAAACAAGAAAATATATCCATAAAACAAACAAATATATCCACACAAAAATATAACCATAAAACAAATATATCCACAAAACATATATATCCATAAAAAAAACAGTGTGTTATGAGAGGGCCACCAAAACTCCTTTACTAGTTTTCAGTCTGGCTCCACTGAAAATGACCTTGACCATTCCCATTGAGAAGACATTTGCTCCGCCAAGAAGAGCATCTTGGCAAATGAGGGCATACAATAATTTTTAGCTGACATATGTTATTAAGAAAAAATATTTGTATGTCATTCATAATTTAATTAATCAGACATCGACATCTTGATGCAGCACTTTTCTAATTTATGCATAAAATCAAGGGGAGACTATTGGTTTCAATTTTCTATTGCATTACTATAGAAATGAATCTGCAAGAATGTCAATGATTAGTAGCAAAATCCGCAACTCTTATTTTTTATAATAATTCTATTGGCCAAAGTCTACAATCCAAAAACCTAACAGCTATAAAGGCAAATGTATCGAATTTAAGCCATTTCTACTATCCAATGTCTGAGATAAATAAAGCTAACTGCAAGGCCCCAGTTGGAACATTACTTAAGTCCATTCTGACATCTTCAGGGAAGATTAGTTCAAACCTTTGTGTGTCAAGTTGAGATACCTGGTATCTCTATTTATGACTTAAATTTATTTCATTGCGTTCAAGAACGCATGAAAATGTTGATGAGGGAAGTAAAAAAAGATATTGCTCGTTTTTACTCATTTTATAAGAAGTGTTACTTTTCCCAGTAGGGCATTCTGTTTTTCTGTGCTTCACAATTACATTAAAACTCTCACAAAAGTCTACACAATGAACAGTCACCAGTCAGCTTGAAAGTCTCCACAATGAACAGTCCCCAGTAAGCCTCAGTGCGTTTTCATTTCCTTATTTACCCACTAGTCTTATGCAGCTGAATGAACCAAGGTAGGTGATGATCCTGTTACTGGATTCAAACTAGTTCAGTTAAATCAATCAGACAGTTGTTACAAAGTTATTATTCAAAGTATTTGGTGCTGGAGTCTTTAAGTGCTACAAAATTTACAGGTGGAACAATTTATGGAACTTCAACTAATATATCCTTTTTTCAGCACCACACACCCCCCCCACCCCCCCATTTTTTTTCCTTCAAATGTGTTTAAATATTTCAATCAGGGTAAGAAAAGTAAAACGTCAGATTTAAACCATTACTGTATTCTGACACTTAACTTTTGCAGACTCCCACCACATGAACCTTCCCGTGAGTCACCACTTAAGATGTCTGACAAAATCCAAGCGTAAAAAAAGTCCACTCACCTTCCCACCCCTGGCCATGTGCCGCCCCTCCTCATACATGACCTTGAGAGCAGCCACGCTAGGGGAAGCTATGAACACAATGTACGGCATGAACTCCTGATTTTTTAACAATTTCAAAGCCTGAGGAAGACAAACATCAAACAATAACATTTTCCATTGAGATATATGGACTTGTATAAATCTATCTTTATATAAGCACAATAGCAGATAATTTAGTGGTAACACAGGTCACTGGTTCCAACCAAAAGCATAATAAATTTAATGGATCTCAACTATTCAAAACACAAAAACAATTGAAATTGAACAATTAAAATAATAAAAGTTGCCAGTTGATATTAAACTAATGAAAGTTGCCAGTCAATATTGAAAACACAGATGCCATGTGTGGTACAAAGTCTCTGGTCCCTGCTGAGCTGTTATGAAGGCAGCTAATATGAAGCACCTATGAAGGAAACGAACACAACAAAACAACTATTGAGTAGGCTAGAAGCCTTCATCAGCGAACAAACAACAATAAAAACAGACGTGAAGACAGCTAAGGGGCCATCCATAAAAGACGTCCACCAATTTTTTGCTATTTTTTACCCCCCCCCCCCCCCCCCCCCCCCTTCACCCTTCACCCCCCCCCCCCCCCCCAACCGAACTTAAATTAATGAATATTTTGGGAAAATGTACAACAATATAAAGAGTATGTATTTACAAAGATTTTTTTTAGAAATTCCAATTATTTGCAGGCAAAATTCTAAATGAAATAATAACTGTTCAAAAACATTTTATTGAATCACTGTATTAAAAAATGTAATAAACAAATAATCCACCATTCTTCAATCAACGGAAAATTCGGACTGCAGCCATTCAAACATGTTTCGTATAATGACAACATCTGTTCTTGAGTCTTCAATTGCTAATTCAATTTGAGTGGCAGTCTCTTCGTCTGATTCGTCTGCCATATTATGTTCACTAGCAGGAATATTGCAATGGACGACCTTATGTTTTTTCATTGCCGCCTGTGATGGGAAATATTTACCGCAGAAACATATTCTCTTGGAAATTCTCCCAGCCACCGATGGACAATAGAGATAAAAAGGCATGCTACTGTAACTGTGATCGGGCAGTAAATTTTCAGTAAATTTATGCAAAATTGCTGCACTCAAAAAACACTACAATGTGGACATCCAATTTGTCCTAAACCCCCTCCCCCCCTTTGTCCACTTTAGTCCACTTTTTGCTGAACCCCCCTTCCCCCCTTTTGTGTGGACGTCTTTTATGGATGACCCCTCATATGAAGCACCTATGAAGACAGCTGATATGAAGAAAGCTAATATGAAGCACCTATGAAGACAGCTGATCAACTTACAGCGGGGCTGACGTCCAAGACACACATCTTTCCAGATTTGACCACATCCCAGCAGGAGTCGATCCTGGTGCCGTAAAGGTTAAAGTTGAACTCTCCATGCTCAACGTACTTGTTGTCAAGGATATCACGCTCCATGGATTCTCTGTCTGTGAAGAAGTACCCCTGACCATCGATTTCTTTCTCTCTGGGGGCTCTTGATGTGTCTAAAATGTAACAATATGTAAAATACTAATAAAGGATGCAGGAAAAGTTGCTCATTAAGAACAAAAAAGTTAATAAAGAATAGTTAGATAAACTATTTCAAGATAAGGAGAAAATTTTTTAAAAATTGAGAAAATAAAGAAAGAATGAAAGTAGATGACAACCAAATGACACAAAATGCCAAGTTGTTAAATTATAGCCGATAATGTTTCATGTTCATATATATTGAAAGAGCTTTGATCTTACGAGCAATGGGAGTTCCAAATCTTCTTGGGTCGTCTTTGATCAGCCTTTCTTTTAATGACCTACGTCCAACGCCTTTGGCACCCACTAAGACTAAAAATGGCCGCTCAAATGGAGCCATGCGACGGACCTCTTCATAGACCATGACATCAGCCTTGTCATATTCTGGAATATTAAAAGTTGAGATTATAATCAATCTAAATCAAATGAAACAAATATAATGCAGCAAATTATTACATATTAAAGAAAATTGAAACACAATAAAAAAAAAAATTTTGAAATACATGAATTCATCACACACAAGCCTTTGAGACCCACTGCCCTAAACAAAGGGGCAAATGAAAGAACATGATTTTTGTTAAACACAAACCAACCTTTGTTATCTTTAGAGCTGTATTTGATTGTCTTTTTCTTCTTCTTTGTAAGTCCACAAACTGTTGATTAAAATATGGACAGTTTATTTGCTAGATAATGGAGGTGACAAGTTACAAGTAAAATTTACACATTTACAGTTTAACAATGTACACAACCTGATAACCGTTACCAAACGTACACTACCTTAAGTTTTTAAAGTTACTCATGACTTACATAAACTACTCTTGGAGTAATCCAGATCGGGATTGACAAAGGATTTCCGTTTCTCTTCAAGAGCTTGTGAGGGTATCAAACCAACAGGACCGTTTATTTCTGCAAGACGAGCCTGGAACAGAAAAGCAAACACATACACATTTTTAGTGGAGATCCAGATAATTGATCTTTTATTCTGATTGTTTTATACACACATTCTGATGTTTTATACACACATTCTGATGTTTTATACACACATTCTGATGTTTTATACACCTCTTCTGATGTTTTATACACACATTCTGATGTTTTATACACCTCTTCTGATGTTTTATACACACATTCTGATGTTTTATACACCTCTTCTGATGTTTTATACACACATTCTGATGTTTTATACACACATTCTGATGTTTTATACACACATTCTGATGTTTTATACACACATTCTGATGTTTTATACACACATTCTGATGTTTTATACACACATTCTGATGTTTTATACACACATTCTGATGTTTTATACACACATTCTGATGTTTTATACACACATTCTGATGTTTTATACACACATTCTGATGTTTTATACACACATTCTGATGTTTTATACACACATTCTGATGTTTTATACACACATTCTGATGTTTTATACACACATTCTGATGTTTTATACACACATTCTGATGTTTTATACACACATTCTGATGTTTTATACACGCATTTTTATGGTTTTTTTAAACACATTTTTCTCTTCTTCCTATTTCTCTATCTGTGTCAGCACTCACCTGCCACCAATTGGTGTCGTCTGTGCTGACAATCTCCAAGATGTCACCATCATTAAACGGCAGTCCAGCCTCCTTACAGGGGAGTAGCCTGTCCTTCATTGGGTCCCAACTAAAATGGGCTTTCATGAAGATCTGAATTTAAGACGAATACAGTGTGATGAAATCTAGTGTACAAAGTTTAGATATGAGTACTCAATAAATTGAAAACAAGTTCGAACACATGCAGAGGAATAATTTTAAGAATGCTGTGATAACTATTGCTATCGTGTGATTATTAGCTTACAAGGACTTTTACAGATTATTATTCAAAATTGGAACATTTCTCAGAAGGTCTAGCATTTAATAAATATTTCAGTGGGTCGTATGTCCCCCGCAGGTCTTAATAAATATGTCTTTCTCATGTTAGACACAAAGATTTTACATTCTTGCAACACAAAATATAATGCAAATTTAGAAAGTCACGGAGTAGAAAGTGACAGAGTAAAAAGTGACAGAGTAGAAAGTGACAGAGTAGAAAGTGACAGAGTAAAAAGTGACAGAGTAGAAAGTCACCGAGTAGAAAGTGACAGAGTAAAAAGTGACAGAGTAGAAAGTGACAGAGTAGAAAGTGACAGAGTAAAAAGTGACAGAGTAGAAAGTCACCGAGTAGAAAGTGACAGAGTAAAAAGTGACAGAGTAGAAAGTGACAGAGTAGAAAGTGACAGAGTAGAAAGTGACAGAGTAGAAAGTGACAGAGTAGAAAGTGACAGAGTAGAAAGTGACAGAGTAGAAAGTGACAGAGTAGAAAGTGACAGAGTAGAAAGTGACAGAGTAGAAAGTCACAGCGTAGAAAGTCACAGAGTAGAAAGTCACAGAGTGTTTTGGTTTGGCTAAAGATACCAAGTCAACTCACAGGTTCGGCTTTGTTTGTGTGAATGAAAGATGGAATAATCTTGAGTGTGAGGTCGGGGTCTGAATCTATGATGACGTCCATCATCTGCTCAGGTGTGGCCACCGGCTCGCCGTTGACCTCTCTAATGATGTCACCAACGTGAAGCATACCTGACGTGGAAAAACAAAGTATTTATTTTAAGCACCGGAGAATATTTTAAAACAACCAATGTTAAATGTTAACAATCTAGCGGCAAAAATAACACATTGCTATTTAAAATCTCGTTAAAAAATTCAATTCATAAGTTGGATTGGTCTGGTGTTAAATAAACCAATGAAAAATTTAAACATTGCAGGGGGAGATATTCTTCCTGTCCTAAACTGAGAATCTTAGCACTAAAGCTCAAAGATGATTGAAATCATTAAAACACAAAGATGAATGAAATCATTAAAACACAAAGATGATTGAAATCATTAAAACACAAAGATGATTGAAATCATTAAAACACAAAGATGATTGAAATCATTTTTTGTGTTTCTACTAACTTTAGTAATTTTGTGTTTCTACTAACTTTTCATTAAAACACAAAGATGATTGAAATCATTAAAACACAAAGATGATTGAAATCATTAAAACACAAAGATGATTGAAATCTTTAAAACACAAAGATGATTGAAATCATTAAAACACAAAGATGGTTGAAATCTTTAAAACACAAAGATGATTGAAATCATTAAAACACAAAGATGATTGAAATCATTAAAACACAAAGATGATTGAAATCATTAAAACACAAAGATGATTGAAATCATTAAAACACAAAGATGATTGAAATCATTAAAACACAAAGATGATTGAAATCATTAAAACACAAAGATGGTTGAAATCATTAAAACACAAAGATGATTGAAATCATTAAAACACAAAGATGATAGAGACAATTAAAACAAGATGAAATGCAATTTGCATACCTATGACAATCTAATTGATAATAAGACTTATTCATGAATAAAGAAGTGGACTTGCCCTGTTTGTCCACAATGCTGCCTTGTAAAATTCTTGCCACCAATAAATCATTGTTTTCATCTAATTTGACTGTAATACCCTAGAATGAAAACCAAGTTAATTCACATCAACTTGAATTTAGACTTTCTTGGACGTAATGAAAACTCAGGAAATTGATAGGACGTAAAGTCTAACACAAAGTCTTGATTATAAATTAAGTACAAGATGTACACATGTGTACAGAAGACATCAATCAAAGACTCACCAGCGGTTCTGTCTGTGACTTGCGGATGTTGACAAATCGAACTTGCTCGTTTATATTGTTAAATACTGGAGGTAGAGGGGACAAGAGTTGCGGCCCTTTTGTAACCACCTGGGATTTGTCGATGTCCCCCTCAAAGTTTTTGTTGGTTATATCGTCATGTGCCACGAGCAGCGCCTGGCCACAGGAAAAAACATGAGAGTGGTCAACTTACAGGACTGGACAGTGGTGATTATTTAAAAGTTGACAAAATTCAGTAGTCAAGGGTCAAAGATTTTCAAAATATTGGTTGTGCAGCAGCTGTCAACCACAAGACAGTTAAATATAATGGTTTTACAACTAAAATAATACATGTAAAAGAAACTGAATAAAGTTGATGGAGCTTACCCTAAAATGTGGATTACTAAGAATGTCTCTAAGGTCCATGGCGTCATCATCCGTCTCATTAGCTTCAGCAAGTTCTTCCAGCAGATCCCTGGCAGCGGTCACGGCATCTCTCTCTTTTGTCGGTGGCATCAGTACCTCTAACTCCTCGTGAATCTTTCGGAGGGAAATGACATTTCTTGTCATTAGATATTTTGACATTATCATGTTATTAGATATTTTGACATTATATGTCATTAGATATTTTGACATTATAATGTCATTAGATATTTTGACATTATATGTCATTAGATATTTTGACATTATCATGTCATTACATTTTTAAAATTTGCATGTCATTATATTTTTTCATATTTCTATGACTTATATTTACATTTGATTTGTAGCTATTTTAACAAGCTCTATAGGTCTCCTACATAGATAGCTCTTCTATATAAATAACTCTATAGGTCTCCTACATATATAGCTCTCCTATATAGATAACTCTATAGGTCTCCTACATTGATAGCTCTCCTATATAGATAACTCTATAGGTCTCCTACATTGATAGCTCTCCTATATAGATAATTCTATAGATCTCCTACATTGATAGCTCTCCTATATAGATAACTCTATTTACTGATAGTTCTCCTATAATGATTAGCTCCCCTGTAATTTTTTTTTTAAAAATGCAATAACAGGTATGTAAAAGGAAATTTAAAGACTATGGCAATCTAATTTTCTTAAATTTTAAAAATAATTTCATGTTACATATTTTAACCTTTCCAGATAGAACAACACTTAATAAAAACACTGTTAATAAACCCAAATAAAACAAATAAGTTCTGTAGAATAAGATCAATACATCTGTTATTTAATAAAAATTACTTAAAAATTAAATCTTGAACCAGTTCTGCCACAATAGGATAGAAACCAAAGCCCCTGAGACAGGCCTTATCAAATATGGGGGTTTAAAATCTAAGAGGACAAAAATTGCCCACCCCCCACACCTTCTTGAATTCAATAAGTATTTTAGATGTGAGCCTTAATGACCATCCCTTGTTGGGTGCAGTGATCAGGCAGAATATGAGCTTGCATTTGAAATACAAACTGCCAAGTCAAGTTTGGTAATATACTTACTCCTAAGTCAATAACTTACTGTCCAGTCAATTTGATAATATAATTACTGTCAAGTTTGATAATATCATTTCTGCCAAGTCAAGTAATGATAAGTCAGTAGATGGACTAGACAAGGAGAGCGAAACTGATTTTTTAAACTTTTATAGCAAACCTCAGAACACTAAATGCATACCCGGTTACCCACCCCTGTGTTTGCTTTGTTAAAAGCCTTTCATTCCAATGTATTTTCAGAACTCAATGACTAATGTAGAAGATTTATTTCTCACATCAATTATATGAAAAAGTGCCTCGTCAGTTAAGATGAATTTAAGAAAGTCAATCTCTGACGGCTGACCTCCAATGTCGTACAGCTCGTCCAGCTGGTCTGCCAGAAGCTCCATCGCTTCTGTAAAAGCAAAACTATTCATGATTTAGTCCCAATTTTTTCAAATTCGGCAGTCTTTTGTATGCATGCATACTTATAATTACTTGAGTGTATGTAGGAAGGAAAGAAAATTTGGTATTGAAACATTTTTATATCAAAATTTTTTAATTAAAAACACAAATACTGACACATTCTTTTTATAAATAAAATCTAAACCATAAAAAGCAAGTAATATTTTATTAAACTGAAATATAATATAATGTTAAGTGGAGAAACAATTTCCCGGGTTCGAACGTTACAGATGCATTTGGCTTTATAATAAATACATGATAAGATCACAAAGTTTATGATCCTACAATACCTAATGGTCTGAAATACTTCATCGTAATAGTCTGAAATACTTCAACGTAATGGTCTGAAATACTTCTACATAATGGTCTGAAATACTTCTACATAATGGTCTGAAATATTTCTAGATAATGGTCTGAAATACTTCTACATAATAGTCTAAATTCTCACCCTTGGCACTGAGTGCCTCAGTTGTTGCTGTAGGCATGGCTGTTGGTGTTTAGGAAACCTGTCTTCTCTGTGGATGAAGATTTTTTTTTTAAAAGTCACCTTTCCTAATAGCTTCAGCAATTTGTGTATTTAACATTTGAAAATTTGTTAATTCTTGAAATATGGTGGATACAGGAAGTAGAAAATACTTTGATCACTTCTCATTCCCTGGAGGAAAGTGTGTCAACAAAAATTTCGGAAACAAATTTGATGCTATTTTACCTGAGGCTTTGTGATGGTCAGAAGAAACAGAGTTAGCCACCCTACCATCTTGGTCAAAAACAGAGTTACCCACCTTAGCATCTTAATCAAAAATAGAGTTAGCTACCCTAGCATCCCTGCCAAAAATACCTGCTAGCCTCCAAAAAGATATACCTTCAAAGTAATTACATTTTTGACCAAGTTTATTCTTCTGTATTGTCTTCCATTTATCAGCAAGATTATCATCATTTATTTAAATGTATTTCTTCCATCAATAAAGTGGCAAGAAATCTCTTTGAGGAACATGACAAGGACATTTGACTCATTCAAGATTATCACAATGCTAATGCTGGTGACAGTGACATGTATTTGGTGACAAATGAGATAAAAGGATGAAATCTTTATTTCATTTAAAACAAAAATTTGTAAGTTAATGTTTGACGCCAGCTGGGATGAATGTTATGTCCCTTGACCCTAGCTCCGCCCCTCCTCATCCTGACCTATCGCAGTGGACTGTTTTCTCCTCTTTTCCTTCGCTCTTCCCTATTTAATCCCCCACTCACTTTCCTTCAGCCCCATTTCTTTTGCGGCCCACGGATACTACTTCCAAGCTAAGGGCTATTTCTTATTTTTACTTTTATACCGTTTTTTCTGTTGTTTGGTTCACTGACGAAGGCTTTCTGCCGACACGTTTGTTGTTTTGTTACGTTTCTTTTTTCAGGTTTAACCCTACTCTGTTTTACTCATTTTATATTGTGATAACCTGATTGCAGTCTCTCCCCTCATTACCCTAAATATGAGTTGTTTATTTTCTAAACTAGAAACTCAGTATTAAGTGCTCAGGACATTCAGGTTTAACAGCAGTGATAAATAAGTGAGTTTTGGGTTCAAGTAAAAGCTTTGTCATCACTGGTCTATACAACTATACTCACTGTAGATGCTAAAAAAGACTAAAGTCTAAAGTAAGAATTAAAGAATAAACTAGAATGAAGACTTTATCTATTATAAATACATAGATATAGTATACAGTATAGGTTGTAAGGGTTAGGTAGATTTTTTTATTTTATTGGTTTTCATTGTCACTCAAGTTACTGCTGTAACACAGTTCAGTAGTCAGTAGTAAAGTAAGTAGTACTTAGTAGTAGCAGTTGTCTGTGTTGTCAGTGTTGTAGTGTAGCATATTTTATTCTTTTTATATTTATTTTTTTACTCAATAAAATAGATTCAGTTTACAAGAGTTCAAAGTTTGAGCAAATATTATTTCAAATACTGAACATGAATGCTGATTTTGGTCAGTCTACCGTAGTGCTGTAAAAAGCCTCAATTCACCGAAGGCATTGAGTTCATTGATAGATTTTGAATGGGTTCACAAACACGGAAGTGCCCAACTTCACTTCCTAATCTTCCAAGAACCGCTAAAAGACGCTAGGAGAGCAGTTGAGTTGGCTTGATGGGAAACGAGCAAGCTGTTGCAAGAGCCGCCATTTTTCTTGCAGAAATTCTCTTGTGAAATAATATCCATGAAATGACCAGCTTTCCTTTGCATTACTTCAAAGAAATCACACAAAATCAAACTCACCTTTTCGTTTTGTTTACCTTCGCGTTTGTGGGTTTTTTTTCCTTCTAAATTTTACCTGTTGTCACGTGACAGGAAGAGAGGGTTTAGCAAACTTTAAAAAATAAGAAACGGGCGTAAATATTATACATAACAAAACAAATGATTCATAACGTGTCGAGAAATATTTCATATCTACACTTTTAATTTTAAAGAAGCTAATCCTTCTCTTCTAACTATTACTGACTCAAGTCATGTGACCGGTCTACACTTTTAATGAAAGTTTCAGGGTACTGATTCACATTTGAACTACCGGACTGATGTAACTTTGTTATTGTTCTCCTCCTGCCCAAAGTTGTTGTTTTTTTTAAATCACAAGGCAAACAGACTAATCAATTTTGTAATATAATAACATTTATTCCGTTTACTTGCAGGTTTACCCGTTTGGTTATGGAAAGCATAATATTTTATACGCTTTCACAAACAAGATATTGTTGTCTTATGATTGTTTTGTTTTTTTTAATTTTTACTTGTGATGAATAATAATATTTTGTGTTTCAAAAGAAGTGCGAACTAGAAACTGAAATGTAGCCACAATTTTAATGAGAACGGCAGAATTTGATTGAGCTATAAATGTATAAAATTGATATGGGGTAGTAAAATTTTAATTCGTTCGGGGAGGCAATTTATAAAAAAAAAGAAGTTCAATTCTTTTTTCTAGTTACATCCCCTATAATTTCATTATTACCTATTGCACACAAAAAAACTTATAGTATATTTATTTTTTTTAAATACCCATAATACCTATAATATATTTCATAATTGTTATAACACGCCAAATAATTACTGAGCCAATGCGTGAACTTCACATCTACATTCAAGTTATGCACTTTATGAGAATCCCAATTGGGGCTTACCCCACTCCCAGGTATGCCACCACACACGTTTTTCACGCCCCTGAACCATATTAATATTCTAATGCCCCTACCCTTTTACACCTCAGACATATTGCACCATATTTAAATTGAGACTGTCTCCGTAAAACAAAAGAAAATATTGCGCACCAAACTTATGTGCGGTCTTTTTAAGAATCGCATTTAGCGCAGTTATCGGGATTTTTATTTTGCCCACTATTGAACTCGCCTAGTGGCGTAGGAAGGGGGGTTGCAAAGGGGATGGTACGCCCCGGGCGGCCCTTTTTTTCTCTATTTGGAGAGGGGGGCATTATTTGCCAACTGAAGAGTTGTTGTCTTGGAAGTTGGTGGCTAAAGGCTTGGACCACTCCGGTGGGCAGTGACCCGAACTACGTCACTGAACTCAGCATTACAGTTGGTGGCTAAAGGCTTGGACCACTCCGGTAGGCAGTAACCCGAACTACTTCACTGAACTCAGCATTACAGTTGGTGGCTAAAGGCTTGGACCACTCCGGTGGGCAGTAACCCTAACTACGTCACTGAACTCAGCATTACAGTTGGTGGCTAAAGGCTTGGACCACTCCGGTGGGCAGTAACCCGAACTACGTCACTGAACTCAGCATTACAGTTGGTGGCTAAAGGCTTGGACCACTCCGGTGGGCAGTAACCCGAACTACGTCACTGAACTCAACATTACAGTTGGTGGCTAAAGGCTTGGACCACTCCGGTGGGCAGTAACCCGAACTACGTCACTGAACTCAGCATTACAGTTGGTGGCTAAAGGCTTGGACCACTCCGGTGGGCAGTAGCCCTAACTACGTCACTGAACTCCGCATTTCTCCATACTTTCTTTGATACAAAGAGAATTATATTAAATGAAATAGACCCACAAAGGTCCAGCAATAGACCCACAGAGGTACAGCAATAGACCTACTTGTAATCAATAAAAATGACTAGAATTTGACATTCTACATATTTAATTTTGTCACATAGCAAATTATGGTCAGCCCTTCCTTCTTTCGTCACATACACCCATTAAAGTCAACTCTTCCTTCCTCATATATACCCATAATGGTCAGCTCTTCCTTCCTCTACACGCCCATTAAGGTCAGCTCTTTCTTCCTCTACATGCCCATTAAGGTCAGCTCTTTCTTCCTCCACACGCCCATTAAGGGCAGCTCTTCCTTCCTCTACACGCCCATTAAGGTCAGCTCTTCCTTCCTCTACACGCCCATTAAGGTCAGCTCTTTCTTCCTCTACACGCCCATTAAGGTCAGCTCTTTCTTCCTCTACACGCCCATTAAGGTCAGCTCTTCCTTCCTCTACACGCCCATTAAGGTCAGCTCTTCCTTCCTCTACACGCCCATTAAGGTCAGCTCTTCCTTCCTCTACACGCCCATTAAGGTCAGCTCTTCCTTCCTCTACACGCCCATTAAGGTCAGCTCTTCCTTCCTCTACACGCCCATTAAGGTCAGCTCTTCCTTCCTCTACACGCCCATTAAGGTCAGCTCTTTCTTCCTCGTATACTACGCCCACTAGATTCCCTTTATCATCAGGGAGTCAAGAATGTCCCCGTTTCTTGTTAAGGATAAATAATCTCTCTTCTGATTTGTTAAACCTCATCTTTGCACACACAATAAAAGTCAATTACTTTGTGTGAAGTTTTTAACTAAACACTATTTAAAAAAACAACAACTGATGCGTTGTGTTCAATAATGTGTTTCAGACACATCCCACTAAAGTACCAATAATTATAGTCATGTCATGCAGCCTACACTGCCAAAAGAAGGGGGGTGGGGGGCGTTGATCACTCAACTTAAATTAACACCATTGCAAAAAGACGGAGATGTTGGCAGATATGTTCTGAATAAATGATCTTGGGTACAAGATACACTCATTATGACAACACGTGTGGTATTGAATGTTTGATGGCTGATAATTGACAACCACTTATGAACTGCCACACCATGACTGTACCCACATGTGATTGCCTCCACAAGACTGTACCCACATGTGATTGCCTCACAATAACCCTACCCACATGTGATTGCCACACTATAATCCTACCCACATGTGATTGCCAAACTATAACCCTTTCCCCATGTGATTACCGCACTTTAACCCTACCCACATGTGATTGCCACACTATAACAATACTCACAAGTGAGTGCCACACAATTACCCTACCCACATGTGATTGCCACACTAGAACCTTTCCCACATGCGATTGCCACACTAGAACCTTTCCCACGTGTGATTGCCTCACCGTAACCCTACCCACATGCCACATATGATTGCCACACTAGAACCTTTCCCACGTGTGATTGCCTCACCGTAACCCTACCCACATGGCACATGTGATTGCAACACTATAACCCGACCCACATGCCACATATGATTGCCACACTAGAACCTTTCCCACGTGTGATTGCCTCACCGTAACCCTACCCACACGTGATGGCCACACAATGACTCTGCACTCATTGCATCACAACGTGTCAATCACGCGTTAGACCGGGGGGGGGGGGGATGCGAGAAAATAAAATTTTTAAAAATCGGAACAAAAGAACTTTGACAGTTTAAAAAAAAAAAAAACAACAACAACAAGAAGAAGCACTGCCCCTGGCCATTTTAATTTCTCGAAAGAAAAAAATCCTCACAAAATGAAGGAAGGGGGAAAAAAAAGAGGTTGAAAATGATAGGAGGCGGGTGACAGGAGGCGGGTCGTGACCAGAGCACTTTTAACAATTGACATAATGCCTGCCTGTCGTTGACGTCATTGCCTCGTGTGATGGTGACATTGTTATCGTGTTGACATTTTTTTTCTCTTTTTTTTTTTTTAAACCGTTATTCCGAACTCGCTGTCTGGGAGATGTCTGCGCAATAATGAGAAGTAGTGGATCGCCGTAGTTTTAAACAAAAATATATTTATCTGTGCATATATCAATTTCAAAGTATTGAAGATTGTCGAATGAACGTAAGAGCCAGCAACATTGGCACCGTCCTCAACACTAACCAAATATCGATACCCATCCCGATTAATGTTGATTGACTGGAGGACATTTGGCCGTGGCCTCTTACTTAATACACTACTACCCGTGTTACACCCGTGACATCTAAGCCAGCGTTTCCCAAATACCGGTATCGCGACACGAAAGCAAAATACCGGAGCACCGAAAGAAGATAAATATCGGGTCGCGAAAAAAAAAAAAAGATAGTAAAATACTGCTCTAAGCAGTGGCGTAACGTAATTAAATGCCGCACGGGGTTGCCTCCCAAATGTGCGCCCCGCCCCCCACCCCATTTTTACACACGCCCACCATTTTAATAATGTTCTTCTTCTTTATTGCCAACACTGCCTTCCTCAGTGGTCCCCCCCCTCCTCCCTGCATCCAACCCCAGGTACGCCTCTGTAAAGCATTACTCCGGAATAAACTAATATCTTTTTTTTATTACAATAACCGTAAAGGAAAATTTGTTTAAAAGACATTAGACCGACGTAAAATTGATCGACGCAAGTTTGTTCGAACAGAAATCCGGTCGAACAGAAATCCGGTCGAACAGAAATCCGGTCGAACAGAAATCCGGTCGAACAGAAATCCGGTCGAACAGAAATCCGCGGAAGTTTTTTTCAAATGGGACTTAGGGCCTAAATAGAAATATACTAAACGGTATACATCGCGTTCAATCTCTGCATCGTTGATTAGTGTAGTAATGTGATGTTGTTTGGTATAAGTGGTAAGATGTCGGTAACCATTAAGGATGTTGTGAAATGGTGTTGTTATTTTTTTTTATTTTTTTTTTTTGTATTTGTGTGTTCCTGTGATTGTGTAGGGTGGAAGAAACGCATATCTGGCCATGGGAAAATGCCTGGATCCGGAGATCTCCGGTTGGTCCAAGGAAAGTGTCTGGGATGTGAAAGTGTCTGGGATGTGAAAAGGTTTAACGAGATGGCGCGTGTTGTTCGTGTTCCGCCGGGAAATCGCTGAGACACAACTTACACCTCGCTAGTCAGGAGATGAGCGCACCACGGTGCGACCCTGCGTGGGGGTGTACGGCGCTGCTACTGCACACCTATTCAGATATGTGTCTGCTCTGACAAAAGGGATGTGACCCTAGATGTAGATTTTCCCCAGACTGCTCTCAGAGGTTCTTATGTTGCCAACCTGACGCTCCCGTGAGAGTCAATACGACCGAAGGCGGCGCTCCTGGTAGATACAATATATTTCTTTGCGTGGTGGCCGCGAGTAGGTGTAGCATCACTAACAATAGATGAGTAATTGTGTTATTGTTTATTTGGTATATGTTTCCTTACTCGGCGGGTTTAATGACATGCGGCCCGCAAAGAGTTAACTCAGCATCAATGCGGCCCGCAAAGAGTTAACTCGGGATCAATGTGGCCCGCAAAGAGTTAACTCGGGATCAATGTGGCCCGCAAAGAGTTATCTTGGGATCAATGCGGCCCGCAAAGAGTTAAATCGGGATCAATGTGTCCCGCAAAGAGTTATCTTGGGATCAATGCGGCCCGCAAAGAGTTAAATCGGGATCAATGTGGCCCGCAAAGAGTTATCTCGGGATCAATGCGGCCCGCAAAGAGTGAACTCGGGATCAATGTGGCCCGCAAAGAGTGAACTCGGGATCAATGTGGCCCGCAAAGAGTGAACTCGGGATCAATGCGGCCCGCAAAGAGTGAACTCGGGATCAATGCGGCCCGCAAAGAGTGAACTCAGGATCAATGTGGCCCGTGAAGCCTTTTGGGTTCCCGCTCCAGCTATAGAAGAATGTCCAAGTTGTTTTCGGACAATCCATTTGTAGGAACTCTTCTCCGTTGTTGTATCAGCTCAGGGCTGCCATTCATGTTCGCATCTAGAATTTATCCCATCAACCTAGGACTAACACCCATGAGCGGACCTGAAACGTATTCTATCAATCTCGGACTGACATCCTTATCCTCGCAACCTAGGACTGGCATCTATGGGACAATCTAGAACTTATCCAATTGCCCGGGACTGGCATCTATGGGACAATCTAGAACTTATCCAATTGCCCGGGACTGGCATCTATGGGACAATCTAGAACTTATCCAATCGCCTGGGACTGAAATCTATGGGACAATATAGAACTTATCCAATCGCCTGGGACTGAGATATATGGGGACAATATAGAACTTATCCAATCGCCTGGGACTAAGATCTATGGGACAATATAGAACTTATCCAATCGCCTGGGACTGAGATCTAAGGGACAATATAGAACTTATCCAATCGCCTGGGACTGAGATCTATGGGAATATCTAGAACTTATCCAGTCACCTAGGACTGAGATCTACGGGACAATCTAGAGCTTATCCAATCGCCTGTGACTGAAATCTATGGAACAATATAGAACTTATCCAGTCGCCTGAGACTGACATCTATGGGACAATCTAGAACTTATCCCATGCCTCCTGTCTGTTGTACATCCACCACCACCCTCTCACTCCTCGAGTAGCCTCCTTCACAATTCTGACACGTGCAGATGTTTCTCAACTTCAAAATGCTGTGACCTGATTTCGCGGAGTGAACAACCTGACGTTATGTGTGACCCAGTCAAACACCGCCCCTGGGGAATGGTCCCATCGTGTGGCCGGAAAAATAGACACCATTCAACAGGATGGATAACTCTCATTAACCTCATTTTAGAAATATATTTCTCTCTACCCCCCTCCCTTATCACGTGGTATGTTGTTGTTGTCACAACTTCGATGTCATCTTAAGGAAAATAACTTTTTTTTTAAATTTTAAAGTTTATTATTATTATTATTATGTTATGTTAAGATCATTAATGTGTGAGGAGCACGGTATTCCCCCAACCCCCCCACCCCAAGGTTATTTACTCAAGGTTGTCCAGGCACGACGAAGGAAGTCAGTGATTGTACATCACGTTGGAAGAAAATGGGCATGCTGGTGTCGGCGAATGATTACCTCCTGCTTCTCCATCTCTCTCTCTCACTCGGTCTTTCTATCTCTCTCCTGTTCCCTCTTTCTAAGTCTCTCTGTCTCTTTCACTCGATCTTTCTATCTCTCTCCTGTTCCCTCTTTCTAAGTCTCTCTCTCTTTCACTCGATCTTTCTATCTCTCTCCTGTTCCCTCTTTCTAAGTCTCTCTCTCTCTCTTTCACTTGGTCTTTCTATCTCTCTCCTGTTCCATCTTTCTAAGTCTCTCTCTCTCTCTCTCTCTCTCTCTCTCTCTTTCACTCGGTCTTTCTATCTCTCTCCTGTTCCCTCTTTCTAAGTCTCTCTCTCTCTTTCACTAAGTCTTTCTATCTCTCTCCTGTTCCCTCTTTCTAAGTCTCTCTCTCTCTTTCACTCGATCTTTCTATCTCTCTTCTGTTCCCTCTTTCTAAGTCTCTCTCTCTCTCTTTCACTCGATCTTTCTATCTCCCTCCTGTTCCATCTTTCTAAGTCTATCTCTCTCTCTCTCTTTCACTCGGTCTTTCTATCTCTCTCCTGTTCCCTCTTTCTAAGTCTCTCTCTCTCTTTCACTCGGTCTTTCTATCTCTCTCCTGTTCCATCTTTCTAAGTCTCTCTCTCTCTTTCACTCGGTCTTTCTATCTCTCTCCTGTTCCATCTTTCTAAGTCTCTCTCTCTCTCTCTTTCACTCGGTCTTTCTATCTTTCTCCTGTTCCCTCTTTCTAAGTCTCTCTCTCTCTTTCACTAAGTCTTTCTATCTCTCCTGTTCCCTCTTTCTAAGTCTCTCTCTCTCTTTCACTCGATCTTTCTATCTCTCTTCTGTTCCCTCTTTCTAAGTCTCTCTCTCTCTCTCTCTTTCACTCGGTCTTTCTATCTCTCTCCTGTTCCCTCTTTCTAAGTCTCTCTCTTTCACTCGGTCTTTCTATCTCTCTCCTGTTCCCTCTTTCTAAGTCTCTCTCTCTCTCTTTCACTCGATCTTTCTATCTCCCTCCTGTTCCATCTTTCTAAGTCTATCTCTCTCTCTCTCTTTCACTCGGTCTTTCTATCTCTCTCCTGTTCCCTCTTTCTAAGTCTCTCTCTCTCTTTCACTCGGTCTTTCTATCTCTCTCCTGTTCC
>CAXITT010000062.1:113369-137295 GCA_964033795.1 Lymnaea stagnalis
TTTTCCCTCTTTTTTTTTAGTTGTTTTTTTTTTTTTTACACTAGTTTTAGTTTGATAATACTTAATGTTTATAAGAGCCGGTAGATATCTTTTAAACTGAAACTTTAACAGGGAGAAGCGATGAAGCAACTATCCATACATAGTATATATATTAAAAGTAATAAAATTTTTAATTGAAACATTACAAACGGAAAAGCAAAACAATTAATCATACCAAGATACAATAATAGGCCTTCCTTATTGAAAAAAGTGAATATTTCTAAATAAAACAATATAAATGCGCAAAATACCCAATGGTATATTTAATTTGTAAACAAGATAGTAATTTCACTACGTTAGCATTAACCGTAACCTCAGTTGTTTTGGGTACTTCAACTTGACCCGGTCTTACCTGAACCGTATCCACCCTCGCCGCCTTGCGTTTTACAAATCTAGGTCATTAAATGTTATCTTAATTAAAGATACTACACAATGTTATCTACTTATGATATAAAGTGAAATGTACTTGAACCAACTTAGTTAGGATAGCCATATAGTTATGACAAATGTATCGTATTTTTTAAAATAAATGAAACGGCAGGTTACTATGCAAGAAAACAAAATATTTTGTATTTAATAGGTGTAGTAAAATAAAATTGTTACTTTTAAATCCCTGTTAGTGCCTCATTTACTCCCTTGACGTCACCAATTGCGTAAATCATTGCTTAGAAACGAAAGAGCTCCAAACATAATATTGATTGAAAAAAAAGCCGCATTAGAAAAAAAAAACAGCGTTTCACTTTGTTAAAAAAAACAAAATAAAATAAGTAACCTAACATATATTTATGATACAATTTTAAATCACGGAAACTTCACAAAACTGTTTATGGTTACTGTTATTTTTTTTAAATGTACGAAACTACGGCCGTGTAGTACTATTAGGTCAACCTGTTCACTGACCGAATAAGCAAAAAGGCTCCAACCGAAACATGGCTGATCAGTGCGTGGGAGGGTGGGGCGAAATTCAAATGCTTGGAGCAAGCTGAAAAATCGAACGGTTAATTTCAGGCAAAGCTATTGTGCCTTAATGCAAGTTTCATTTTGCTGCAACTCCTGCCAGGTAAGATTTTAACCATCTCCTTAAATTCCAAGCAGATGCAACTAGTGGTGATTTGTAGTTTGTGACTTGTTAACCAAGTCTAGGCATCGAAACTAGGGCAGCGGAGCTACGCTAATTCTACAACACTGCCTTGTACAACATGCACAGAGCATGTTGCACTCTGCACACCCCCCCCCCCCCCCCCCCACACACACACACTTTTCCGTCTTTTATCTTGAAATGAGAATAGAGACTGAGAAAGTGACTGAAAATTGGATAGTGTTACTTTTGGTTTCTTATGCTAACTGTATGACTCATTAAGTTGGCCTACTGGAGGAAAAAAATGGTTGTATGAACCAACAGCTGATATGCTAACCAATTGTGGGCGTGTCCACCGAGGCATCAAAACAAAAATACCCTTACGCCGTAGCAATCAGGCTGGTTAACGTCTGTTACATGTCGTCCGTCAGTTTGGATTCATATTTGATAGGCCTTTTACTTTTGAGCAGACAGAGACAGATGTAGAAGCTATAATATTTGATATTTTAAAACTAATTGCTAACGGTAATGAAATATGATATGATAAAATTAAAACTGATAGTATACAATGAACAATGACAATGAATCCATTTTCTAATTTTCATCTCAACCAGGTTACGACTATGACAATTTCATCATGTCATCATTATGATTATGACTATTTAGAGTAAAAATATTTGAAATTTGAGGCAAAATACTGGGCCTATATACTATATTATATTTACATACCTAATTCTATTTATAATTAATAAATAAGTCAGTAAATGTGTAGAATAAGTAGTATATTTTTTATTACAAGTAGGCTAAGTAGGCCTAAAATGTATACATTATTGTATAAAGTCCCTATAAGGATGGACGTTATATGCAAAAAGTAATCGCCTATCTCTATCATGTCTATTATTTAAGTTTAAGTAGGTGAAGAATCTGTTTTTTTTTTTGTTGTTATTTTTTGGGGGGGGGGGTTGGAGAAATCAAAGAATGTCTATCAAAGTTTGATGTTTTGTAAAATTCAGTCTCTATACTCTATGCAGTAGGGCTATATTGTTGCAGGTGGTACAACTTTTTAATTAAAAAACAAAACTAGAAAATAAAACATCACAGCATTGATGACACAAGACACATCCTTGATGACATAAGACACACCATTGATGACACAAGACACACCATTGATGACACAAGACACATAGTCAAGCAGTAATTGTAGCTTAAAATTTCACTCTGCATCGCCCGTTGATCAAATGCAGATAGAAAAATAATAAATGTATCAATCGATTTCGCTTCTTAATAAAAGAAGGTATTTGGTCATCAAGTACATAGGTCAACATGACTGGGAATATCTTATCTCTTCTTTTGTGTTCTCAGTTGTGTAGTCATAAAATAGTGTCTCTGCCCAGGGCCATGGAAACAGTGTGTGTGTGTGTGTGTGGGGGGGGGGAGGCTAGATAGATATTTATTTGAAGTAACATACATTTTTTATATTTAAAATAAAAAGTCCTAGTGCTCAACTCACCACTACACCAAATGACCCCACCCACCCACTACACCAGAGTTTGAGAAGATTAACATCAATTGGGTGAAGTCCCCCTTCCCCCTCCCACCTCCATCCATGAGTTGGTCATTGGTATAAATGATTTTAGGTCAAAATATTCTGGCAATTATTTACAATCTTAACCTTTTTTATGTACACAAATATTTTTATGGCCACATTTGTAAAAATATAAATTTCTTAAAATATTGAGCTAAAAAAAAAGCAATTATTTTTTGTGCTGCTTTTTATTATTCCACTATGAAGTATTGATGTTAACTTGTATACAGTGAAATACATTTAGAGCAAAAATGCATAACACGAAAAATCGGGTTACATGAAATAATAATTCGGTCCATAGTATATATATATTTTTTGTATGTATCGTTTAACACAAAAGTCATTGAACAAGAAGAAATATTTCGGTCCCTTCAGTTTCGTGAACGATTTTTACTGTCTGTAGCATTAGTTCTTCAATGGCATTCTCATCAGTGTTTGATTTCTTCTTCTCATAATATAAACAAATTCAAGCATCCAAATCCAAGATACTATCATAAATGCTGAGAATCCCAGATCTCATGATATAAACGAATTAAAGCATCCAAATCCAAGATACTATCATAAATGCTGTGAATCCCAGAGCCCATGATATAAACAAATTAAAGCATCCAAAATCCAAGATACTATCATTAATACTGTGAATCCCATATCTCATGATATAAACAAATTAAAGCATCCAAATCCAAGATAAGATATCATAAATGCTGAGAATCCCAGATCTCATGATATAAATGAATTAAAGCATTCAAATCCAAGATACTATCATACATGCTGAGAATCCCAGATCTCATGATATAAACGAATTAAAGAATTCAAATCCAAGATACTATCATAAATGCTGAGAATTCCAGACCTGAGACTTCTGTGTTCAAGTCTCACTTGAACAGTACAATTACTTCTGTGTTCAAGCCTCACTTGAAGAAGTCTCACTTGAACAGTACAATTACTTCTGTGTTTTAAGCCTCAATAGAAGAAGTCTCACTTGAACAGTACAATTACATTAGTGTTCAAGC
The DNA here is from genome assembly GCA_964033795.1 of Lymnaea stagnalis. Classification (NCBI taxonomy): domain Eukaryota; kingdom Metazoa; phylum Mollusca; class Gastropoda; family Lymnaeidae; genus Lymnaea; species Lymnaea stagnalis. The sequence continues at coordinate 117,085 of CAXITT010000062.1, forward strand.
TTCACTTGAAGAAGTCTCACTTGAACAGTACAAATACATCTGTGTTCAAGCTTCACTTGAAGAAGTCTCACTTGAACAGTACAATTACTTCTGTGTTCAAGCCTCACTTGAAGAAGTCTCACTTGAACAGTACAATTACTTCTGTGTTCAAGCCTCACTTGAAGAAGTCTCACTCAAACAGTACAATTACTTCTGTGTTCAAGCCTCACTTGAAGAAGTCTCACTTGAACAGTACAATAAACTTCTGTGTTCATGCCTCAATTGAAGAAGTCTCACTTGAACAGTACAATTACTTCTGTGTTCAAGACTCACTTGAAGAAGTCTCACTCGAACAGTACATTTCAATTCAACGCCTCGACATTGTGGGTGTTCTATTCATTAAACTAGACCATCACCACGGCACAATCATAAAGAATTCAATGAGTTGAACTGAGTTATCTGGGCCATTGGGCCTTTCTTTTTTATTTGATCGCCCCCCCCCACCCCCAATAAACTGTCCTAGTGTTAAAACCTGGCAACACCCACAACAGTGAAAACCTCCATACGCCCCCCTCCCCCCTGTTAAACCTGACTACTTCCCCAGTTTTAAAACCCCCATACGCCCATCTAGTGTTAAAACCAGGTTATGCCCCCCATTGTTAAAACCTGGCTACGCCCCTCTCCTAGTGTTAATACGTGTCTACGCCCTCCTAGTAGTAAACATGGCTAATTAAGAATTGTTGTAGGAAGCTACCAATGGTATTAGATGTGTTAGCTGTTTTCAAGATTATGTATTTTTATATGCTTTAAACAAAAAAGTTAAAGCAAAAAGAATGAATAATAATAATAATAATAAAGTTCATTTCAAAAACACGCTTCATCCCCAAAGGCTCGAAGCGCGGTGCAAAGTCAAAAAAAAAAACAAATCTAGAATTTACCACATTTAAAACAAACGCAACACTACAAAAACTAATTATAACAAGCATACAATGGAAAAGTCTTTCTACCCATTTCAACCATAAGCAACACAGCCATTATGCATTAACTGGAAAATAAGGTAGACAATCATCCCAGAAGGTGTTTGCGAAATAGATGTGTCTTTAAATCGGTTTTAAACGAATCCAGTGTCTGGTTGTTTCTGAGATCGCCAGGAAGGGCGTTCCAAATTGTTGGACCAGCAAATGCTAAAGTGCGCTTTCCGTAAGTCTCAAGACAAACACATGGTGTCGAGAGTTTGCCACTATCGGATGAGCGGAGCTCTCTAGTGGGTACATAAGGCGTCAGCAGCTCTTTCAGATAGGACGGCGCCAGATCATGTAAGCAGCGGTAGCACAAAGTTGCGATTTTGTACTCAATGCGAGCAGGCACCGGCAGCCAGTGCAACTCTCTCAGAAGTGTTTTTGCTTGGTCGAATTTGCGTTTGCGGAGAACTATGCGAGCCGCATTATTCTGTGCTATTTGAATTTTATCCAGGAGCGTAGCTGGAAGACCCACCATGAGAGCATTGCAATAGTCCATGCGTGAGAGCACAAATGCAGACATCAGCCTCTTTGTTGCATCAGTTGTTATGAAGGGCCTGATGTGACTAATCCTGCGCAGCTCCAGAAAAATCGCTTTGCATAGCATGTTAATATGACTTTCAAAAGTTAGTCTTCCATCTAGGTAGACACCCAGGTACCGCACTGTTTGAGCTAACTCAATACGCACACCTGAGAGAGTAATGGGTGTCGTGTTATTTGCAGATTTTTGCTTCTGAGCGGTCACGATGGGGAGCAGCTCAGTCATATTATCATTCAATTTGAGCTTGTTTGTGGTCATCCAGTGCTTAACCGACTCCATTGTCTTCTGTGTCATACTAAGCAGCTGAGGGAACTGAGAAGGGATCACGGATTGATGATAAATTTATATATATAAATTGTAATCAATGTTGCTATCGTATTTTGTTAATAAGGGGCCCAAAAGGTGCTGTAAGAAAATTGTGTACTGGTAAGGCAGGTCTCGTTAATCTTTTTTAAAACCAGAACTAGTCAACTTGAAATCTTTCACGTTTTCAAGATAAATAATGGCTTGGAATCACTTTTTATCCAACACTTCACTTCAGCAGAAGTCCATCTTTTCGAAGGAAACTCATTAAAAAAGTAAATAATAATAAATACAAATAGCTATCGGCAGGCTATCGCCCATTTTGAATTTGGATGATCGCATTATAATTTGTAGTAATTGTAGACCAGGTTTTTATTTACTCCGGGGGGGGGGGAGAGATATACGCCTCTGCTTATACACTCCAACTCACACACGATGACGTCACTCACCTTTCCCAAATACTGCCCTGACTCCTTTATGTAAAGCTCCGGATAAACATTCTCCAGATACCAGCCAAAACTGTGGCACTGGAGTTTTTCTCGCAGCTCCTGTCTCTCTTTGACGCTACCAAACAGTTCCTGTAGACGAGATCTCATTATATGAACATATTCTCCCTATGGACGTGGTCTCATACAAACATGCTCTCCCTACGGACGTGGTCTCATTATATGAACATTTTCTCCCTACGGACGTGGTCTCATTATATGAACATATTCTCCCTATGGGCGTGGTCTCATTATATGAACATATTCTCCCTATGGTCGTGGTCTCATTATATGAATATATTCTCCTTATGGGCGTGGTCTCATTATACAAACATGCTCTCACGATGGGCGTGGTCTCACAATATAAACATACTCTTCCCAGGGCCGGACTTAGACTTGCTGAAGTCCTAAGCTGTATACAAAGTCCAGAGGCCACATTCGTAGCGCTTGAAATTACATCAGCTGTTCAAAGCAATGTTTAAAATATATAATCGGCAGATTGCGAGGCCCTATTCTATGAGCTTATTCATCTTATACGTAAATCCGGCACTGACTTTTCCTATGGACGTAATCTTATTATATAAACATACTCTTCCCAAGGACGTGATCTCATTATAAACGTGATTTTATTATATAAACATACTTTCCCTGAGGACGTGATCTCATTATCTGCTTCCTTTGACAATCGGCCCACCACCTATATTGATAGTACTGAGTGAAAAAAATCTATCCATAGGACTGGCTGTAAAGCTGTATGTAGGACTGTAGGCCTATTGTTTGAAGACCGGCTGGTAGGGTGTAGAACTGTAGACCTATTGTTTAAAGGCCGGCAGGTACTGGTAGGACTGTCTGTAGGCCTATTGCGGGCGGGCCGGGGTGGACCGCTGGAAAATCCCTGCCCAGCACCACAAGCCTCTCGGTGGTGTTACAAGGGATCTTGCCTCTTCGTGGCGTGCCCGACTAGTAGGGGGGAGTTTCTCCTTCTGAAGCTAAAAGATCCCAGGCAAAACGCATGACTTCCAACGCAACGGAAGTTGAGCGCTAACATGATTACTTGTTGCCGTTGATGGGTATGAGGCAATGGGTGACCGCCCAAACCCTTGTCGATGATTAAAAAGACGCGGCCCTGAGAAAGCCGCCCCTAGGCGACCGTTTCGTCCCCGCTACGTCCTGACCGGACAACTCCCTGGGCGGTGGGGAGTGCTAACGCAACACCACCTCTCCGGAGTGGAAGTAAAGCCGTCCTGACCCACTGGAGAGCGGACTACGGACGCTTTAAACGCAGCGCCCTCGGTCTGCCGGACGCCCCTCGGGCCAGGAGGGGAGTCCCTGGCGCGCTTCCGCATGGTCTGGAGCTTCGGCTTTGGCCCGTTTGGGGGAGTGCCCGGGGGGGGGGTATTATGAGTGCAAACTCGACGACCCACCGACGCCATCTCCAAAATGATGTTATTAGTAGGCCTATTGCTTAAACACTGGCATGTAGGGTGTAGGACTGCCTATGGGACTATTGTTTAAAGACTGACAGGTAGGGTGTAGACTGTCTGTAGGCCTATTGCTTAAAGACTGGCATGTAGGGTGTAGGACTGCCTGTAGGACTATTGTTTAAGGACCGGCAGGTAGGGTGTAGGACTGCCAGTAGGACTATTGTTTAAAGGCTCGCAGATAAGGGTAGGACTGTCTGTAGGCCTAATGTTTAAAGACCGGCAGGTAGGGTGTAGGACTGTCGATAGGCCTATTGTTTAAAGACCGGCAGTTAGGATGTAGGACTGCCTGTAGGACTATTGTTTAAAGACCGGCAGGTAAGGGTAGGACTGTCTGTAGGCCTATTGTTTTAAGACCTGCAGTTAGGGTGTAGGAATGTCTGTAGCCTACTGTTTAAAGACCGGCAGGTAGGGTGCAGGCCTGTCTGTAGGCCTATTGTTTTAAGACCGGCAGGTAGGGTGCATGCCTGTCTGTAGGCCTATTGTTTACTGGACCCACCGAGTATTTCTTGACAATACCCAAATCCCCGGTGTAGAAAAACTGCCCCCCCCCCCCCCCCCCCCCCGGTTATGACCTAGTACAGTGGTCGGCAAACTCATTAGTCAAAAAAGCAACAAATCAGCAGCAGGACGATTACAAATATCTTGAGAGCCAACTTTCCTTTCAAGAATCTGTCAAGAAACATGTTTTTCGGAGTCAAACCCGATTTATGGCCGACTGGCCGAGACGCTCCCAGGTCGTTAAAGAGCCGCGATTTGCCGACCACTGCCGTAGTATAACATACATTGATTACTAAGACAAGTTAAATACAGCGACGAAATGTTTATTGAAACAAAAGAAAGCACCGATATATAACGAATTTATCTGTACCATCTTGTACCAATAATTGTAACATAACGTTTCTGCGGCGGTATTAGAGACAAGACAAACTCATCAATAGCTTATTCCATGACGCGATAGGCGTGTTGTAATACAGACTTAACCCAACCCCCACGCCACGTCTCCCCACTCCCATGTCTCCTCTATCTCTCTCTAACCCCATGTCTCTCTCCCCACACCCACAAAAAAAAAATCATTAATAACAACAAAACATTTAAAACCCAATTAAATTGAAAGTTCTTAATTTACATTTCGGAAAACTTTGGCAAAGACAAAATACGTTTAAGTCATCACAATTCTAGAAAACCTATTTGAACAGATTTATTTTTCCGGGACTACCTCCCTTAAACACTCCAAGCTGGACCGCTGGTCTGAAGGTCAACATGACTCACCTCATCGTACGGCTCAGAAACAAAATAAAACTTGCGATACTCATCGGTCCAGACCTCAGCGACCCGGGCCGAGTTCTTGACGAGCACGTTGCTGTTTTCACCTTTCAGGTAAGGGGAGGTGCTGCGGAAGACGTGAGCCACTCGTGAACACGGATGGATCATGATGCCTCCACCACACATCCACAGCTGGTGGAAGAATGAAAATAGGCCAAGTAACTTTTTACTGTTCACGTTCACCGGGGTCAATAGCTCAAATCTATTGGAAGGCGAACAGTCGAACAGTGAGGGAACATTGAGGGAACAGTGATGGAACATTGAGAGAACAGTGATGGAACATTGAGAGAACAGTGATGGAACATTGAGAGAACAGTGATGGAACATTGAGAGAACAGTGATGGAACATTGAGAGAACAGTGACGGAACATTGAGAGAACAGTGACGGAACATTGAGAGAACAGTGACGGAACATTGAGAGAACAGTGATGGAACATTGAGAGAGCAGTGATGGACCAAAAAGAGAACAGTGATGGAACATTGAGAGAACAGTGACGGAACATTGAGAGAACAGTGAGGGAACATTCAGAGAACAGTGATGGAAAGTCAAATGTACACTTCTTTAGACAAGTTGTTCATTTTTTTGTTTGTTCATCTTGATCACCATGATGCATGCACAGTTTGGTTCTTATTTCCACTTATAGTTTTTTCCGTCCGTTACAACCAATGGTCATTCAGCTGTTTCATTTACTTTTCTCCATGTGTTGAAAGACCGCTGTAGGACAAACCGCTGTGACCAAGAAATGGTGATAGGCCTAAACCTCATCAGATTTTTTTAAGCACACAATACATAAAAGAAAAGGAATAACTTTTCTGTACGTTTTTGTTATTACTTTAGAAAGTAAGCTTAAAAGAACAAGAGAAAAAAAAAAGGGGGAGGGGAAGAACTCCTACAGCCCCCCCCCCCCAAATTAAACAACAACAACAAAACAACAGCAAAAAATTAAACAAACAACAACCCAACTAGTTAACGCATGTGCTATTAAAATAAAATAACTTGTTCCAGTCACCGTTACATGGATAGACGTAACACGGAAATTAAATTAAATTGAGTTATATTGAGTAATCTTACAGTTAGATTTTTAAGCATTAGGCCACGGAAGCATTTGGTGAAGAGAGTTCTGATATGGAAACATTAGGGCTAGTCCATAAAGAATGCTTGACTCGGAGGAAAAAGTGGGTGGGGTGGTGGGTGGGTGTCTAAGAAAGCGTAGTGGTTTCTGACATTTTTTTTTGGTTGGGGGGGGGGGAGGTGAGATTGACAGAGACGTTTAACTTTCTGTTGTGCTGGATGTACTAAGAACCAAGATGTCACTTAGTAGCGTCTATTAATAGGTAAGTGTGTTTTAGATGAAATTTTAATTAGTAGATCATTTTAAAGAAATTTTTTTTCTACATTTTGGAATTGTGACGTACGTTAGGGTTGGGGGAGGGAGGGGTCCGAGATTTGTGACACATTGTGACCATGGGGAAAAAAAAAAGGGGGGGGGGAAGAAATGGTTAAAAATAACTTGACGTACTTTTGGAAGGCCCCATAGTTAACATATTATTTTTTTTTAACGTTAGGGTTGGGGGAGGGAGGGGTCCGAGATTTGTGACACATTGTGACCATGGGGAAAAAAAAAAGGGGGGGGGGTAAGAAATGGTTAAAAATAGCTTGACGTACTTGTGGACGGCCCCATAGTTAACATATGATTTTTTTTTCAATAATTAACATTACATTCAAGGGTGTTTCTGACGTTAAATAAATTGTAACTAAAATGGAAAAAAGTACAATTTCCTTTTATAATGAACGTTTTTCAAAATTTTTTTATTGAACTTCTAAATTATATTTTCATATTAATTAATAATATCTTTTCCAATGAAACTTTTCATCGTGGTTCGATTAAAGTAAAAAAAAAAAAAAAAATTGTTCCAGAACAATAAAAAATGAAAATTGCTTGGTAGAAAAAAAAATTGTCCTATGAAATATGTCATTTCTTTCATTGGAAATCAATTCAATGTTCATCTGTGTCTCTGTACTGTGAGACAAAGTATGGTCAACCTGATTGGTCCACGTGGACACGTATGACACCGACAACATAAACTAAACATAAGGCGAATCAATAGGTTAAGATTTAAAAAAACAACCGAAGAAATAATACAATCTACCTTGAGCGATAGTTCAATGTTTTCACCTCCCCAAAGTTCGAGGCCTTCATCGTAGGTCCCCATCTCGAGGAAGAATTCTTTATCGATTGCAAAAAGTCCTCCGGCCATTGTCGGGGATCTGCGTGCGTTGACATGGGGGAAAACAGGTTAAGGGTACATAAATGATTTTGTCTTCTCATCATGAGTAGACCACATGCACATCTCTATGGCTTACACTTACAAGGTTCCAAACAAAATCTCTAGCTATGTTTAAACCAGTGGTTCCCAACCAGGACTTCTCAGGGACTTTGCGGCCGCTCGAGAAAACTCCTACTAAAAACTATTAACGTGTAAGTTTTTGACAGAGGATAGGCCTAAGGAAGCCTCCCCCCCCCTCCCAACCCCAAGATAATGATTCTAACAAGGGCTCCGCGGTGGGGTAAAAAAATGAGATCCACTGCTTTATTCTGAGTTTCTGGGTGGAGAGCAGGGCTGCCACACCTTGGGAATTTTCCCAAGATCTTGGAAATTCACTACTCCATTCAGGACAAAAACTCACTTTAAAAAAAAAAAAATCCCAAGATTTTTAAAAAACCAACAAACTCTTATATATTTTCATGATCTTGGGAAATATTTTGACAAAATCTTAGGAATTTAAAAAAAAATTGAGTGGTAGCCTTGGTGGAGAGAGCATACTTGGTTGAGTCTGCATCAGAAAACCGAGTTTTTCTTAATCGAGGCAGAATTAGCGACCAATCAAACAAGAGGTATTTGAACTCCATAATGCCAATGTTGCCGATGGACGCTTCAATGGCGAATGTCTTGTCGTCGATGACGTCAATTTCTGGTGTGACAGCTGATTTTGGATTGTCAACTATCGTCTGCAGGAGCGGCTCCAACCAGCCTGTAGCAGATGACAAGATGACAGTTTTAATCAGGAAATGATAGTTTTGGTAAATAGGAAAATTAAAAGGAAAAAAAAATAAACCGATGAAGAAGGGTTTAGACCTGGGAGCAGCACAGTGGCGTCGCTACGGTGTTTGGCGGCCGGGGTCCAACATTCATTTTTACGCCCCCTCAAATCTGAAACCCATTATTTTATCAACAAATCACCACCAAATTCCAACCAATTTGACACCCCAAACTAGCCTAGCGTCCAGAGACAACTCCCCCCCCCCCTTGCCCCTCCCTAAACTGCACCACTGAATCTTTTGTACGGAAAATGGCGTTATTTCCCTTTTTTTTTTCTCTCTCTCATTGTCGGGTTCAGACAGGGCTGCTACACCTTTGGAATTCACTACACCAAGATCTTGGGAATTCACTACCCCATTCAAGGCCAAAACTCACTTTTTAAAAGAAAATCCCCCAAGATCCTTAAAAAAAAAAACAAAAAAAAAAAACCAAACAACAAACAAACTCTTTCATATTTTCCTGATCTTGGGAAATCTTGGTAAATGTTTTGACCAAATCTTGGGAATTAAAAAAAAAATTAGTGGCAGCCCTGGGTTCAGACGTAGCTCAGATGTTAATGACTTGTTTCAATATTAGTTGATCTATCACCGTCTTCATATTTCAACAACCAGTACAAAAAAAAAAAGACCGTACATAGTGTTCATGATACATAGGTTTTCGGGGAGGGAGGGGGTGATTGGTTTTGGGGAGGGGGCACTGTTTTATTGATTACCTTGAGAACATTCCACGTGGGAGTCGAGGAATATCAACACGGGGCCGACAGCCTCCTTGACCCCTGCAAGTCTCGCTTTCACGAGACCTGATCTTTTAGTCATTCGCAGTAGCCTCAGTTTATCCGTCTGGGCGACGAACTGCTCTAAAGGCTTGTGCATGGTTACTGCACACAAAATTGAAGTTAGCTTTTAAAACACGACAACTGTAAAACTATATAAACATCAATTATTATATATTAGATATATGATAGCAGTTATAACAGATAAGACGTATGCACTTTTAGTTTTTGTTAGAAGGTCACTGAAATCTATGACAACAAATTATCATGACATTAACATTTTGGGAGTGATGAGCGTGGGAATTGTGTCTGGAAGGGAAGCTGTTGAATTTTGAAATTGTTAACTTTGTGAACGCATCTGTAAATGTGTTGGTTGGGAAATCGAATCTGTTTTCGGGAATCGAATCTAGGCTAGGGAATCGAATATGAGTTTGGGAAATGAATCTGAGTTTGGGAGATGAATCTAAATTTGTGGACTGAATCTAACTTTGGGAATGGAATCTTAAATTTGTGATCTAAATTTGAGAACTAAATCTAAATTTGGGAACTGAATTTAAATTTGGAACTGGAATCTACATTTAGGAACTGAATCTAAATTGGGGAACTAAATATAAATTTTGGAATAAATCTGAATTTTGGAACTGAATCTAAATTTGTGAACTTAATCTAAATTTGTGCACTGAATCTAAATTTGTGAACTGAGTCTTTGAGTTTGGTCATTATGTATGTCTTTGGAAACTGCATCTGAGCTTGGGAATTGTGCTGGGTCTTAGGGAACTTGATAAACTGTCAATGATCACGTGTTTTGCATAATTGACTGAGACGGAACATGAAGCTTAGTTTTAAAAAAAATAAATATTTAAAAAAAAATAAAAGTGCATAGTTACATCATAAGTTTACAACGGTATCCAAACATAAACAACACCATGGCAACGATATCATGTTTTCCATACCCATGTCTGAAAAATCATCCACTAAAATGACCTCTGCGACGAGGTCCGGTGGTGACCTGCGGAGCACACTGTGTATCGTACGAAGCAGCACTGACCAGGCCTCGTTGTAGAAGCAAATGATGATGCTGACTTTGGGCAGCTTGGTCGGATACTTGCGGTCCTTGCATCTGCTCAAACGACAGTTGATAGAAACATGTACGGCACCGAGGTAATACCAAACGCCACCGGACATTTTACCGGATATCTTTTACTAGGTAGAAATATCAGACATCGTGGGGGGGGGGTGTTCAACAAAGGTTGTACATAATGAACACAGGGCTCTCATGGAATGAGTTTGACTCTTCATCCCTCTAATTTTGTTTAAGTGTCTTGTTAAAGATGAAATAACGTAACACAAAGATCATTGAGTAAGATACCTCTAAGGTCAACGCTCAAACTGTTTGTTATAACTCTTGTTTAGTAGTCTTTAACGGGTGTTAGTGAGGAAGGGAGGCCATGACGAGAGACATGAAACTGTCGGCAACACGTTGTGCTCAAAACCAGCCAACATATTTAATCAATAGTTTGTTAATGCTGTTTACCATAAATTTAATAAATAAATATAGTAATAGGATGTTAGCTGTGTTTAGCCTATGTCTATAATAATAGGATGTAAGCTAACATTGGACCTACTCATTGGGCCTGTAGTCAGGTATGTCTCTCTCGGTGGAGATCTGTAGACTCGCGTATTCATTGTACTCGTGATTCTTCCAGCCCTCCTCGTACTTGGCGAGTTCTTCTGAACTGAGTTCTTTCTGAGCTATCCATACTGGTCGACCATACTCACCTGTGAATAAGTAAATTATATTAGCGATGAACTATATGTCGGGGCTCAGGTGTAACAGAAAATTCTGTTTGAAATCATGACCCAACAGTGGCGTTACTTCTAGGGTTACAGCCGCTGGGGGGGGGGGGGGGGCGAGAAATTGGGCGCACCCTCTTTCCCAAACACGACTTTGTGATTGGCTCAAAATATTGCCCCTCAAAAAAAAAAAAAGAAAAGTGCCGTCGTGGACCTCTGCACCCCATTCCTACGCCACTGTGACCTAAAACGGCCCCATCTGTCGTGTTTCTTTGGGGATTGTTACGGACACGGTGTTAAAGGGAAAGTAACATGGTTACAGACCAGTTGTTTCAGCCTTTAAGTTGAGCTAGTTTATTAAATAACAACGTCTTGCTCGTTAAGGCAATCACTGTTTGAAAGAATAACAAAAAATGTTAGGCCAAAAAATTAAATAAAAAGTTTGTTAGAATTGGTCAATAGAATCATGATTGAAATTAAGCGCAGAGTAGATTGATCATTTTTCTTAAACCACCGTTTTTTGTGTGTCCGTAGTGAGGAAGGGGGGGGGACTTGATTACATCAAACGTCAACTACACTTCCATAATAAAAGACTATAAAGGTGATTATAGTTAATTAATTCATTAACATTTGAACAGTAACCTCAGGCAATTCATTATACGGAATTATCGTCATTAAAGTTTTTTTTGTTGAAATTTAGAGATAACAACAGAAAAGATCACAATGGAAGTCGCCAACCGAAAAGACCACAATGGGAGGCACCAAAACAGAAGATCACGCTGGTAGCCACCGATAGAGAGTATCCCACTGGTAGCCACCAAAAGAGAAGATCGCACTGGTAGCCACAGAAGACCGACAGAGAGGACCAGCCTGGTAGTTACCGCAGAGATGACCACACTGATATCTACCTTTATTGGGTGGGTCTATTCGCACCCCAGGTATGATAGAGTTTCGAGACGGCGAGTGCCGATCTTGATCTACGATGACCTCGACGTGGTCAGTGTAGGGAGCGTCCCAGGGAAGGGGATCTCGATGGACGTACACCATGCCTTGTTTCTTGGTGGAGCTGTCCGAGTCTTTGAGCATCGCGAGATGGCGTTCAGCGTCCTAGAGAGGAACAATTAGATATTGACTTAACGTTCATATTAAAAAATTATCTGATTTTCAGCGTGTCTGTCCAAGTCAGTAACGAAGACGAACAGGATCGCCTTCTTAAAACTACAAATCTAATGAAGAAGATATGCAGACGTTGATTTCTAAAGTGACACAAAAGAAGATTGGTGGCCAAAGAATTTGTCCTTCAACTATCCTGCGTGCCATAGTTGGCCATCGATAAGGACGTCTACGTACACAGTTAATATGAACAAAAGAGTGCCGTCAATTAAAAACAAAATGGAATGAACTTTTTAATGCCTGAGCTTCACTTCTTATTGACATGTGTAATCTTCCACCTATACACGCGACACACACAAATGAGCACGTCATATCCAGGGGCGTCTATCCCACCCAAAAAAAAAAACTCTCCAGTTGGCCAAAAATGCCGCCCCGCCATATACAGGAAAAAGTGGCGCACGGGGTGAACCGCCCATCCGTACCCCCTTCCAACGCCCCTGCTGTTGAGGATATTTAAGAATTACCCTCAAACACAAAAAATTTATTTACGTTCTTTCTATGCAGCACTGACCCTGTCCGCATGTTGGTCAACCTTGTCGGGCAGTCGAGTGACAAGTGTCAGTTGGATATCTTCTGTAAGACCATGCTTCTGTTTCTCATCACTGACTGTATCCAACTGACCCTCAGCACCATAGTTATCCGCTCCCAGCCCCTGAACGAGAGTTGAGAATTAAACATTTCAGCCACCTTCTTCATAACATTGCGGGTGTCTTTGACATCAAGACGCCCAGTCACCTTGACATAATATGTAACATACACAAACATTTAAATAAATCCATTAAAAAAAAGACATTATTTTCGACACTGCTTAAAAAACAACTCACTTTTAGAACACAATCGACCCTAATATAATACGCCAAGTCGGACAGAGTATCTACACAACCCTAACAATACGACATTAAACAACCCTACACTGTACACAAACAATATCAATAGGAGAAGGGAACAAGATATTTACCAGTACAGTACCCAGATCTCCAGGTCCTAACGTGATGCGATGACGTCCCACATCATCATCTGAAGGGAGACCACCTAACCGTGAGTCAGCATCAGGTGCCATCACGTCCACGAGCACACCTTTCAGCCCCGTTACAATCTCAGGATGCAAGGGCCGGAAGACCAGCGACCCATTTTTGAGGCGGCCATCCTGCTGCCGTCTGTCACCCTCGCCCAGCTGGATCTGGTTAAACTCCAGTTGTCTGCGGGCGCCCAGCTGATTCATCCCCTGTGTCTTGTACATGGTCCACACGATCGTCCCAATCCAGACAGCGGACACGCCAAACAGCATGCCCCGGACACTGGTCAAGCGACATGACTTTTTCCTTGAAAGAGCAAATATGGCCATTCATAAGGCGTGCTCAAGCCCAGGTCAGCTGGCTTCATGCATATCTGAGATATGTGAGTTTGTGTCTATATATAATAATATGTACCTTTCCTATTGAAATGTTCTTGGGACAAAATAGTGTCTAAAGTCACAAAAATAGTTTTAAAAAAACAACAACAACATCGAATCAAGATAATGTTCAAAGGCAACATGTTCAGCATAGAATTATTTTGCAGCGGCACGACATGCTAACATTAGCCTGGAAAATAAACGTCCTGCCAATAGCTTTGTAACTTTGTAAATAAGGTTTAGATGTGCCAATGTTAACGTTGTAGACATGCCAAGGTTCACACAGTCACCACAAGCAATTAATGTTAACATGACCTCAATGTATGTAATAACTTTTGGAGGTTTTGAGTTTGGGATTGCGGGAGGGGGGGTGCCATTCACTTAATCGTACCATCTGAAATAACTATTCGGCCGAATATGAGTTAGGTATGGAACATAACATTCCCCATACGGCAACCTTTTGGTATGAGCGTGTGAAAGTGAGGCTTCTAATTCATTCAGCGTGCCCATAACTTATAAGCCTACCGATAACTCATAAGCCTACCAATAACTTATAAGCCTACCAGCAACTTATAAGCCTACCATTGACTTTTAAGCCTAGAGCTACCAATAACTTATAAGCCTACCATTGACTTTTAAGCCTAGAGCTACCATTAACTTATAAGCCTACCGATAACTTATAAGCCTACCATTTAAGACACAATTTTTAAGTCATTTATAAAGTAATTATTTGTTGTGTCTTCCTGCATGCCAATGAAAATGGCTACGTGTGCCAAGTCTGACCCATGCCCTATACCAGTGGTTCTCAACCTTCTTAATGCCGCGACCCTTTCTTACAGTTCCACATGATGTGGCGACCCCCACCACACAAATATTTTCGATGCTACTTCATAACTGTAGAGTATATGTATTTTCCGATGGTCTTAGGCGACCCCTGGGAAAGGGTTGTGTGACCCTCAAAGGGGTCACGACCACATGTTGAGATCCGCCGCCCTATACCAATTGAATATAGTATTCGGCATTACGTGGTCACAAGGAGTTTAAAATACAACAATTTAGAGTTTTAAAGAACGTGCGATATAGATATTCTTTACTATAATTTAGGCCACAGCTTACTTGGGGTTGTATTGCAATATCGAAAGCGGAACCATAGGGACCCATAAGCAATAAAGATGGCGACGGTCTTAGTATTTCTAAATTCAGCCGCAGGAAACTCGTCACTATTTTGTGTCCAGTATGGACACGTAAAAAGCATCCGCTTATAACCATTTGTCGGTTTATCGCCTGGTGTTTAAAGATGACTTTACTTTACTTCTTCAATTTTAGTTCTCAACAGGGTCTGTCTGATGCCAATGGAATTAATGGAGGACTAAGCTTTTAAAAAAAAGTTTTTTCTTCTTTTGGGTTTGTGATAAATTAATTTAAAAAGAGCCACGCTGGTCCCAGATAACAGACGACTCCTCTGATGAATACCCGACCAAATTCGTGTTAAATGTCCTCACCCCCTACCCCATTACCCCCCTCCTTGATCGCCACACACAGGCTGTGCACACTGTCTTATAAAAACAGGCTTTGTTTTTCGAAGCCCCCAGATGTTAAATCAACACGGCGTCCGTTGACTAGGAGGTAAATACTGGCTGAAAGGCCCGTCTACATTCGCGGGGCACATTTCGGGCCATCAGAAAATCTATATTAAAGGCAGTTCAGTTAGACAGTGTCAGGGTTGGGGGGGGGGGACGCAGAGTAATTTGTTGAAAGATGCGGGATAACAGTGAGAGACCTGTTGTGTTCATGAAAGGCCCGTCTACATTCGCGGGGCACATTTCGGGCCATCAGAAAATCTATATTAAAGGCAGTTCAGTTAGACAGTGTCAGGGTTGGGGGGGGGGGGGACGCAGAGTAATTTGTTGAAAGATGCGGGATAACAGTGAGAGACCTGTTGTGTTCCCACACATAATAACGCACCCGCCCCCCATCTCTCCACGCACAACGTGGGTCGTGGCTGTCGAAGGTTAAGTAGTGTCATCAAGAGGACCGGCTATCTGTAGCATCAATTTGATACGTTATACATTTTGTACAGGGGGGTCGCGGTGAGGGTTGGCGTTAAATCGGCACGGTAGCAAGGGGCAGGTCACCGGAGTCCGAACGTTCCAGAATTGAGCTTTCGTCTGTTTACATTGTGTGTGTGTGTGTGGGGAGCCGACTCCATAAAATTCACTTTCAATCCGCAAGGGAGACTTGAATTCGGTAACATCACTTAAAGAGCATGTTTCAGATGCCCTGGTTTAACACATTGTGAAAAAAAGTGAAATGTTCACCGAAACAGCCACTTGTAAAGTGCATGAAAGCGTTAAAAAAACAACAGACAACCCTTCTTATTTTGAAATCAGTTTGTGCGCACCACAGATTGCGAAGGGTCTAGGGTAGGGTGACCAAACGTCCCGTAATAACGGGATTGTCCCGTTTTTTCACGATCGTACCCGGTGTCCCGAAAAAGTCCATCGGGACGCCTAAATGTCCCGTTTCTAAAACCAAACACATTTTCCCATATTAGATCAGAAGGAGGTCTTAACAATGGCTGGGACAACAGCCAAATATCATCAGTTTAAATCCTAGACTAGAGAAATTGAATTTGTTGTGTTGTATTATGTTGTAAAATATGTATAAATAAATAAGTGTTCACTGCAAATTTATTGTTTTCGTTTATGATATGCCTCAGAGTTTAAATTAAATTACAAATAAAGCTAAATTTTAAACGATTTTAAGGTTTCAATTTAGTTAAAATTAGCATATTTTAATAAACTTTCTAGCGGAGGCCCCCCGACCCCTCTTTATCTGGAGGGTATCTCCCCCCCCCCCCCACACCCAACCCTCATTGAGTGTGTCCCGTTTTTTCCCGTTCATGAATTGTTCACCCTAGTCTAGGGGAAAGAAGTAAAAAAAAAGATGACTTTCACCCCCCGCCCCCTCTTTTCCGGGAGGTATTCCCCCCCCCCCCCACACCCAACCCTCATTGAGTGTGTCCCGTTTTTTCCCGTTCATGAATTGTTCACCCTAGTCTAGGGGAAAGAAGTAAAAAAAAAGATGACTTTCTATCAAAGTTAATGCTTAGAAATAGTGAAGGTTCTTAAAGCTCAGAAAGTGAAACTGCAGATTCATTGTGACCACTCGTGTTGGAAAGGAAAAGGGGGAGGGTCGGCGGTAAGGGAGGTTCGCCCCAACACAACACGATATCTCTTTACATTGATGGGTGGCATTTTTGACGGGGGCTGATAAAATATAGTACTGCCCAGGGCGGCACAATCCCTAGCCATACGCCCCTGATAGTGAGATTTGAAGAGCCATTAAGAGCGTTAAAAAAGTTGATATATATATATATATCAAGGTCTGTTTCAGATTTAGCGGCCCACGTCGACTTTGTTAAGATTAGGCATAGGGATCCATATAGGGTTCGGGTTAGGCATAGGGATAGATTTAGGGTTAGGGTTAGGCATAGGGATCGATTTAGGGTTCAGGTTAGGCATAGGGATCGATTTAAGACGTAAAAGTGCGCGCATGGAAATAGACGCGGGCCGCATCAAGTATTGAACAAACATTTTAAAAAAAAGTTGCAAGTGATTTTTTTAAAACATTTATTCTTTAGTTATTTTTTACTACCGGTAACCAGTTGATTGTTAAGGTAATTCTTCAATGAACTAGCTGTCATAAGATTTGAAAGAAACCTTGAAACAATCGCTGACATTGTGATTTTGATAGTGGAAACATACCAAGAGAGGCGAGGAGGAACGGCTCCCACCACGACAAGAACTGACATTCTGGCCCTTATGATTTTTATCAAAATAAGATATATCCTACACAAGGACGTCAAGTACGGTAAGCAGATTAGTCAAAGTACGGTTATCAGATTAGTCAAAGAATGGTAATCAGATTAGTCAAAGAACGGTAATCAGATTAGTCAAAGAACGGTAATCAGATTAGTCAAAGAACGGTAATCAGATTAGCCAAAGCACGGTTGTTAGATTAATTAAAGAACGGTAATCAGATTAGTCAAAGTACTGTTGTCAGATTAATTAAAGAACGCTAATCAGATTAGTCAAAGTACGGTTGACAGATTAATTAAAGATCGGTAATCAGATTAGTCAAAGTACGGTTAACAGATTAATTAAAGATCGGTAATCAGATTAGTCAAAGTACGGTTAACAGATTAATTAAAGAACGGTAATCAGATTAGTCAAAGTACTGTTGTCAGATTAATTAAAGAACGCTAATCAGATTAGTCAAAGTACGGTTGACAGATTAATTAAAGATCGGTAATCAGATTAGTTAAAGTACGGTTAACAGATTAATTAAAGATCGGTAAGCAGATTAGTCAAAGTACGGTTATCAGATTAGTCAAAGAATGGTAATCAGATTAGTCAAAGAATGGTAATCAGATTAGTCAAAGTACGGTTAACAGATTAATTAAAGAATGGTAATCAGATTAGTCAAAGTACGGTTAACAGATTAATTAAAGAATGGTAATCAGATTAGTCAAAGTACGGTTGTCAGATTAATTGAAGAATGGTAATCAGATTAGTCAAAGCACGGTTGTCAGATTAATTAAAGAATGGTAATCAGATTAGTCAAAGTTACGGTAAGCAGATTAATTAATGAACGTTAATCAGATTAGTCAAAGAATGGTAATCAGATTAGTCAAAGAACGATAGTCAGATTAGTCAAAGTACGGTTGCCAGATTAGTCAAAACATGGTTGTCAGATTAGTCAAAGTACGGTAGCCAGATTAGTCAAAACATGGTTGTCAGATTAGTTAAAGTACGGTTGTCAGATTAGTCAAAGCACGGTTGTCAGATTAGTCAAAGTACGGTTGTCAGATTAATTAAAGAGCGGTAAACAGATTAGTCAAAGCATGGTTTTCAGATTAGTCAAAGGACGGTCATCAGATTAGTTTTTAGAATTTTAGACGATCTAATACAAGTAAACTTACTATTATGCAAAAATAAACATTTTATCTTTAAGTATACACATTATTAGTCTTGCTTGTCGACTTTGTGTCCCTCTTCAAGCGGCGCTCACCGCGCGTACCGTGTCTGGCCACTCTAGCGATACGCCTCTGCCTTTCATCGTAGATTGAAACGGGACCATTGTTTAAGGGCGTGGCCAATGTTTAGCCACAGAGCGGAACAGGAAGTTGTGACGATAAAAAGCCAGCAACAACTTCACATTTCGGGTTGGGTTAGAGAGTTTACCTCTAGAACTCTAGAAGAACAAGATAAAGATTGCGCATTAGAAGACTCCCACGTTCATGTAAAGCCGATAAGGCGACTGGAGCAAGAGCAAGGCTGTGGATCTTATATTGAACTCAACAAGAGCAAGGCTGTGGATCTTATATTGAACTAAACAAGAGCAAGGCTGTGGATCTTATATTGAACTAAACAAGAGCAAGGCTGTGGATCTTATATTGAACTCAACAAGAGCAAGGCTGTGGATCTTATATTGAACTAAACAAGAGCAAGGCTGTGGATCTTATATTGAACTAAACAAGAGCAAGGCTGTGGATCTTATATTGAACTAAACAAGAGCAAGGCTGTGGATCTTATATTGAACTAAACAAGAGCAAGGCTGTGGATCTTATATTGAACTAAACAAGAGCAAGGCTGTGGATCTTATATTGAACTAAACAAGAGCAAGGCTGTGGATCTTATATTGAACTAAACAAGAGCAAGGCTGTGGATCTTATATTGAACTAAACAAGAGCAAGGCTGTGGATCTTATATTGAACTAAACAAGAGCAAGGCTGTGGATCTTATATTGAACTAAACAAGAGCAAGGCTGTGGATCTTATATTGAACTCAACAAGAGCAAGGCTGTGGATCTTATATTGAACTAAACAAGAGCAAGGCTGTGGATCTTATATTGAACTAAACAAGAGCAAGGCTGTGGATCTTATATTGAACTCAACAAGAGCAAGGCTGTGGATCTTATATTGAACTAAACAAGAGCAAGGCTGTGGATCTTATATTGAACTAAGCAAGAGCAGTGCCGTAGAGCTTAGATCCTAGAACTGAAAATTAGCGTACTAATTCTGACACAGTACGGTCTCAACATATGTCCCAGGAAGTCAGTGGATTTGAGATCATATGAGAATACTCCCAGTCACTCTTCGAAGTGCGATATTGATTAACTGTCTTTTTAAAAACATTTCGTAAAGTGATCGACATAGTAAAGCACGATCAGAGGCGTTGCCAGTCACAGTGGTTGTTGGTAGGTGGTTAAAGACATTATTCATATGTATTGTTGGTGGGGGGTCCAGAGGAGAGATTTGTTTATTCGCTATAGCGAAGTCTAATATTTACAGAAATCTCTGCCTTTCACTCGTTCACTTACATTATTGCTGTTTTAAGTCCCACAACCATTAAAATGTATGTCATTTATAGCTAAGGCTGTTATCTATTCTTCTGTTCCACATGTAAGTCCTACGCCTAAGAAACGGTCGGCTTCACATATTTCTGTTAAATATTTCCATAGTTTTATTTTGGTTTCGGAATTGTTTTGTTTAAGCCTCAGAACCTGATTCACTTCAAGATAAACAACTCAACAACTTCACTGTTGACATAAAATTAATGTTTGAAGGAATAAAAACCTACTTGAATATTAGTGTGCAGACCACAGCGACGTCACCAAAACCCACGGACTGATGAGATCAGAATCTCTTCTGAAATAACGTCGGGAAACGACGTGAGCTTAATGTGACCCAGATTCTCATTAATATCTGGGATTTAATCTTTAGTAGTGATGGACCGTAGCCCAGGCCGGAAGAAAGGGGGTGGATTGGGGGGGGGGGGG
>CAXITT010000062.1:137612-154458 GCA_964033795.1 Lymnaea stagnalis
GCTTGTAGAGAACAAAATGAATGAATGTCGCTTGTAGAGAACAATATGAATGAATGTCGCTTGTAGAGAACAAAATGAATGAATGTCGCTTGTAGAGAACAATATGAATGAATGTCGCTTGTAGAGAACACTATGAATGAATGTCGCTTGTAGAGAACAATATGAATGAATGTCGCTTGTAGAGAACAATATGAATGAATGTCGCTTGTAGAGAACAATATGAATGAATGTCGCTTGTAGAGAACAATATGAATGAATGTCGCTTGTAGAGAACAATATGAATGAATGTCGCTTGTAGAGAACAATATGAATGAATGTCGCTTGTAGAGAACACAATGAATGAATGTCGCTTGTAGAGAACAATATGAATGAATGTCGCTTGTAGAGAACAATATGAATGAATGTCGCTTGTAGAGAACAATATGAACGAATGTAGCTTGTAGAGAACAAAATGAATGAATGTCGCTTGTAGAGAAAAAAATGAATGAATGTCGCTTGTAGAGAAAAAAATGAATGAATGTCGCTTATATGAATAAGAACGGAGAAGCAATGACCTTAAAGTGGCTAAAAAATAAAATAGAGATAGATTCAAGATGTGATAGAAGATTTCTCTTATTGACTATCAACCCATCTGTCACTGACTGTTAGAACTCTGTCACTGACCGTTTGAATTCTGTCACTGACTGTTTGACTTCTGTCGCTGATTGTTTGAACTCTGTCACAGACTGTTTGCCCTCTGTCAATGACTGTTTGAACTCTGTCACTGACTGTTTTCCCTCTGTCACTAATTGTTTGAACTCTGTCACTGACTGTTTGAATTCTGTCACTGACTGTTTGCCCTCTGTCGCTGATTGTTTGAACTCTGCCACAGACTGTTTGCCCTCTGTCAATGACTGTTTTAACTTTGTCACAGACTGTTTGCCCTCTGTCACTAATTGTTTGAACTCTGCCACAGACTGTTTGCCCTCGGTCAATGACTGTTTGCACTCTATCAATGACTGTTTGAAGTCTGTCACTGACTGTTTGAACTCTGTCACTGACTGTTTGAACTCTGTCACTGACTGTTTGAACTCTTTCGCTGACTGTTTGCACTCTGTCACTGACTGTTTGCACTCCACCAAATAAACATATCGTCATTACAACTGACTTGGCCACATACAGATATCATAACAACTGACTTGGCCATATTAAGATATCATCATTACAACTGACATGGCCATATGAAGATACCATCATTAAAACTGACTTGGCCATATAAAGATATCATCATTAAAATTGACTTGGCCATATAAAGATGTAATAAGAACTGACTTGGCCTTTAAACATATCATTAAAACAACGACTTGGCCATATAAAGATATCATCAAAAAAACTGACTTGGTCATTTAAAGATATCATCAAAACAACTGACTTGGCCATATAAAGATATCATCATAACTGACTTGGCCATATTAAGATATCATCAAAACTGACTTGGCCATTTAAAGATATCATCATAACTGACTTGGCCACATAAAGATATCATCATAACTGACTTGGCCATTTAAAGATATCATCAAAACAACAGACTTGGCCATATAAAGATATCATCCCAACTGACTGGCCATATAAAGATATCATCATAACAGACTTGGCCATATAAAGATATCATCATAGCTGACTTGGCCATATCAAGATATGATCATAACTGACTTGGCCATATCAAGATATCATCATAACGTACTTGGCCATCCAAAGATATCATCATAACTGACTTGGCCATATAAAGATATCATCATAATTGACTTGGCCATATCAACATATCATAACTCCGCCGAGTAAGGTGAACACGTTGGCTAACCCCCTGGTACGTTCAGAAACCGGCTTAGAGAAGATTTGCGTCTTGGCGAATTCATGACACGGTAATGAAAAGTCTACACAGCCAAAGATGTACGTTAAATAACACAGCAGTGGATGTTAGAGACAAGACCGCACGCTTTTAGTACACACGTCCACGGCAATGTTCTCATTGCAGATCTGCTTTACACCAAGGGGGCGTGGCTCAATATAACATAATTATGATGACATATTTGCAGAGGGGGTAATGCTTTAAATCTATACGTCATTCCGTTAAACTGATTTTTCTGTAAGACTTTTATGCACGTTATAGAGGAAAAGTTTGGAAAAGGGGGGGGGGGAATGGATCAGGTAACATGAAGGCACAGGAGGGGGCACACCCCCCCCCCCCCAACCCTTGATCAAGTGTTACAGTAGAAGATTATCGAAAGTTAACAAACTGGTTGTGTTTGCTGAGGATAAAAGGAAGAGTTCTTGTGCATGTCACATGTCAGATGTCATGAGTTCGTGTGCATGTCGCATGTCAGATGTCATGAGTTCGTGTGCATGTCGCATGTCAGATGTCATGAATTTTCTTTCAAGCACAAGCGCCGTTTCTGCCCGAGGTTGTCGTGCCTCGGACGGGTTACGGGCCTCGCTTGACGCTCGTGTCTGACTACTAATGAGCTTTACGCCACTGCCTGGGAGATGAACTCGTGGATTACAGCTCTGGTCTACATAACATTAAATTGAGATTGATGATCCTTCTAAAACTAGTTTTGGGTACACAGAGGGTGATGTTTTTAATTCTCAATACTAAATATAGCAATGATGTTTTTGCACTATTTCGCTGGCATTACCATTGGATGAGAAAAGCCAAAAAATTCAACTTCTGATGTCATAGGAGGATGTCACTGTCTATGTACATTACCAGCTTAAGCATATGTCATTACTGCAACAAAACCTGAGAAATACGGATATAATTGTTTAAATTGTAGAAACTTGAACCGAAATATAAACCTGTTATATATCAGAGAGAAGTCATCTAACTATAAACTCGTTACAACAAAGATACGCCTCCAAATATAAACTTTTTATAACAGAGACAAGTCATTCAAATATAAAATTTTTATAATAGAGACAAGTCATTCAAATATAAACTTTTTATAACAGAGACAAGTCATTCAAATATAAACTTTTTATAACAGAGACAAGTCATTCAAATATAAATGAACTTTTTATAACAGAGACAATTCATTCAAATATAAACTTTTTATAACAGAGACAAGTCATTCAAATATAAATGAACTTTTTATAACAGAGACAATTCATTCAAATATAAACTTTTTATAACAGAGACAAGTCATTCAAATATAAACTTTTTATAACAGAGATAAGTCATTCAAATATAAATGAACTTTTTATAACAGAGACAATTCATTCAAATATAAACTTTTTATAACAGAGACAATTCATTCAAATATAAACTTTTTATAACAGAGACAATTCATTCAAATATAAACTTTTTATAACAGAGACAAGTCATTCAAATATAAATGAACTTTTTATAACAGAGACAATTCATTCAAATATAAACTTTTTATAACAGAGACACGTCATTCAAATATAAACTTTTTATAACAGAGACACGTCATTCAAATATAAACTTTTTATAACAGAGACACGTCATTCAAATATAAACTTTTTATAACAGAGACAAGTCATTCAACTATAAGCTTTTTATAACAGAGACACGTCATTCAAATATAAACTTTTTATAACAGAGACACGTCATTCAAATATAAACTTTTTATAACAGAGACAAGTCATTCAAATATAAACTTTTTATAACAGAGACACGTCATTCAAATATAAACTTGTTATTAAAAAAAGACTCACCCCCAAAAATAAACTTTGTATAACAGAGACACGTCATCCAAATAAACATTTTTATAACAAGACACGCCCTCAGAAGATAAACTTGTTACAGATAAAGACACTAAGATAGTTACAGATAAAGACACTAAGATGGTTATACATTTTTTGTAAAGATACAAATTTCTTAGACAAAAAAAAAATTTCCATTCAGTTATACACTTTGCATAAATAGTGTCTATCCTTGACGTGTTCATGTCTGTCAGTAGAACCTGCTGCCAGTAACACAGAGCCTATGTCACTGCTGCCAGTAACACAGAATCTATGGCACTGCTGCCAGTAACACAGAATCTATGGCACTGCTGCCGGTAAAGCAGAGCCTATGGCACTGCTGCCAGTAACACAGAACATATGGCACTGCTGCCAGTAACACAGAGTCTATGGCACTGCTGCAAATAACACAGAGCCTATGGCACTGCTGCCAGTAACACAGAATATATGGCACTGCTGCCAGTAAAGCAGAGCCTATGGCACTGCTGCCAGTAACACAGAACATATGTTACTGCTGCCAGTAACACAGAGTCTATGGCACTGCTGCCAATAACACAGAGCCTATGGCACTGCTGCCAGTAACACAGAATATATGGCACTGCTGCCAGTAACGCAGAGCCTATGGCACTGCTGCCAGTAACACAGAGCCTATGCCATGCTACTCATGGAATACATTTGTAAACAATGGAGCGGGCCCAAAGTACGACACGGGAGATTTATATAAACAAGTGAAATTAGTTCACATTAATCCTTGTGGAGGGGAGTGGAGATGTCACGTGTTGGGGAGGATCTGTCACGTGTTAGGGAGGATCTGTCACGTGTTGGGGAGATCTGTCACGTGTTGGGGAGGATCGTATCAAACTTCAATTCATCTTGTCCAAACTGTCCGTAAAAACAAAAACTGTCACCTGTGCAGGACGAGATATACACGTGATCGTTGTTGTACTAGATACTCACCACTGGTCACTATTGTATTAGATACACACAACTGGTCAGTATTGTATTAGATACACATATGGGGTAACCATTGTGGTAGATACAAGGAGTTCTGTAGTAGAATCCTTTTATTGTTTTCATTTTAACGTCACATTACTTGCAATGACACATCTAAAAACTTTTTTTTTTCCAGAACGAAGAAAAAAAACAACAAATTCGATAAACCAAATTGAATAAGCCGACAATGTGTTGATTACCAAAAGAAATAAACATACATTAATTGATACTCTTATGGAACCTCTCTCTATACGTCCATGGAACCAACCAAACAGAACGATCAACTCGGTTTGAGACTTTACCACGGTGAACTGATTCGACGCTCCTTTTAAATTGAGTAGAATCACAACTCTATGATATATTGCACTAGATCAGTAATTGATTGCTATTGTGATACACACGAACTATGCACGCAGCTATGTGCTACACACCGGCAAACACGGACAAAACCCAAGCTGTCTGATCATACTCTCCCACAGAACAGCTGTTTGCACGGCGGACTCAAGACTTCGAGTGTTAGTTAGCTTCGTGGAACTTTTAAAAGCCATTGATGAGCGTGTTCAGTCAGCACACGCATGAAATCAAACGCGTGTATCCGATATTTTCACATAAATAGTTAGACGGCTGGTTTAAAAAAAAACACACACACTCACACCCCCACACAACACATCACATCGTTAGCACATGTACCGACTCGTCCCGTTACGATAGACGTCGTCACAATGCGTGCTGCCAAGATCCTCCCAATACAAGTGGCTGTGTGCCCTATGCCCAAAAGGTAAAAAAAAAAATTGTTACGGATCCCACCTCACTGGGTGCATGGCGATGTTTGGCTCGCAGAAGTCAGCGGCGTATCCCCCCCCCCCCCCCGTTACATGTGACTCCTCCCGCTCGCCGTGGAGTGCAAAGAGTCAACAGCATCCCGCAAGATTTCGGTGATCAGGTTGACGAATTTGAGGACGTCGTGTGAAATTTGTTGTGAAATATGTGGCATCCATTTCCCACAATTCTTGTGCCCCCACTGTGATCGGGCGAAAAGGAGGAGGTAATCGACGGGGAGACATCTGATGTAAAAACCGAATACGAGACATGTTCAAATATGATTCTCTGCATCGTCTACAACTGCGGCACTGTTGTCTTCACACTACCACCACGGCCACCTTTCTACCTTATTCCATCTAGTTTAAATGCCAATCAGCCATCTACATTTCCCCAAAATCCATGTCTAGTCTCTTCACCTCTTCACGTTGTCCGAGTCGTAACAGATTGAAACCAAATCAAGAATCTGTTAGATAACATGAAAGATATCCGTAAAAAAACACCCTAATAATTGTGATGTCATTCTCCAGTTTATTTGGCTGTGAAGAGCCCAAACACTGGATGACGTCACAGTCCGGAGTTTAGTCTCATCATAGGGAAATATTCAAAAAATATAACACTATTTCTTAGGTCTCCGACAATTTCTTAAAATATACAAGACAATTTTGCATAGTATCTGTTCATGAACTAAAGGCTTACGTTTGTTTTTCTGGCTTAGCGATTACAAAAACGCTTAACATCTAAGGCCAGGTTCAGACTATCATTTAACCCGTTAACAACAGATTGTACTGTTGTGCCTAAACACCATTAAAAACGTGTACGGTATTCAACAAACGGGATGGCAGGTGTTGATTCAAGGTGGACACAGGACAGGTGTGCTTTGTACAGGACAGATTGAAGTACAAAAATATGGGACAGGGAGCCGTGGTAAGGCTATGCAGAAAACGCGTTGGTAAGGTAACGAAAACATGGGCATGGAAAGTGCGGTTAAATGTGTGTGAGAGATGTTCTGGATGCAGTGGTGGGTTTTGGGTGGGGGTGGGGTGGGGGGCGGGGTGTCGCCCTAATAAACGTTTTTAAATGTAGAAAAAATAATATACCGTGTAGTAATTTATTGTTTAAAGCAGTTTTTTTTAACATAATAACAATATATAGATGGAAAGGACGTATTGGAATGGATAGAAAAATGTGTTGGGATTAGATAAAAATGTGTTGGAGTAGATGGAAAGTGTGTTGGAATTAGATGGAAAATGTGTTGGAATTAGATGGAAAATGTGTTGGGATAGATAGAAAATGTGTTGGCATTAGATGGAAAATATGTTGGAATTAGATGGAAAATGTGTTGGAATTAGATGAAAAATGTGTTGGAATTAGATGGAAAATGTGTTGGAATTAGATGTAAAATGTGTTGGAATTAGATGGAAAATGTTTTGGAATTAGTTGGAAAATGTGTTGGAATTAGATGGAAAATGTGTTGGAATTAGATGGAAAATGTGTTGGAATTAGATTGGAAAATGTGTTGGAATTAGATGGAAAATGTGTTGGGATGGATATAAAATGTGTTGGAATTAGATGGAAAATGTGTTGGAATTAGATGGAAAATGAGTTGTGATCAGATGGAACATGTGTTGGGATGGATAGGAAATAAAAACGCAATGACATACATTACTGACAATTTATTCCTGTTCTCAGTGCAAGTCGTTATTTATATCCATCTTGATCCCAATATGTTTTCCCTATGTGTAATGTTTATGCTGTTGATTCATAAAACTTGAAATGATGTAAAGGTTACAACTTTATGGCTCACAGTCAAGTATTATTTGCATGACATAAAGTTATTAGATTTTAATATGAGCGGCTTCAAGTAATCTCGAGGTTTATTAACGTGCGCCACCCCCCGCCCCCCCCCCCCCCCCGACCCCAAAGCTGCCTACAAGTGTAAAGAAACATTCTAGATTTCTTTGTTCAACAGCACAAAGACAAATGAAAAACAATACAACAACAAATGGAAAATTATGCAACAAAATACAGAAGCAATACAACAGTATATGGAGACAAACAACTTATGGAAACTAAACCATGCAAACTATGGAAACATCGCTACAATGTGTGGAAACAATACAACAGCACAAAGAAAAAATACAACAACACATGGAAACAATACAACAACTCATAGAAAGAATACAACAACACAGGTGTGATGGAAAGAACGAGATGATGCCACCACTAAACATCGAGACTCGGAATAACATTTGTATCGTAACAAGCGATAACTGGTATCCGCCTATGATTCATTACTGAAGAGAAAAGTCTCTCCGACACCGCCAGATGCTAGAAACACAAAGGTCTCTCTCACATTTCCTTCTGGAAGAAATCAAGGAACAACCAGGATCGGTCAGGAACACTGTGGAGTTTTGTTCCCCTAAAACGAATCGGGGAGTTCGCGCCGGGCCTTAGATTCTGGTAGACAGTCTTAACAAACAAATATGAACTCTGCATGCACATACCCAAACCTTTTGAGAGAGAGAGAAAAAAAGGAGAGAGACAGAGAGAGAGAGAAAGAGAGAGAGACAGAGAGTGAGAGAATGAGAGAGTGAGAGAGTGAGAGAGAGAGAGAGAGAGAGAGAGAGAGAGAGAGAGAGAGAGAGAGAGAGAGAACGAGAATCAGAGACAATAAATAAATATTCTGAATAGATTGGGGTACCGGGGTACCAACAATAACAACGTCTATTCAGCTTGACAAACCATTTTAAAGCAGACCAGTCACATGTACACATGGAAACCAGGGGCTTTACAGCTCAGCTTGCACAGTTTTTACATAAAGGAACAGAATGTTCTTTGCGAATATGTCTAAACATCTTGCTGAGTTGAAGTGGTTTGGGCAGCTGTTTGAAGTTTTTGTAAAGATTTCAAAACACCGGCGATGTTCTGCCTCACAATATCTTGGTGCGTCGGGCCGAACCTCCTCTACTTGCGGAGGGGTGGGGAAATGGGCAAGGTCAATATTGACTGTTGTCTTTATGAGACAGTGAGTTAGTCGGATATTTATATTTTAATGCAAATCTTTCTACAATTAATGCAATTTTGAAAAACACAACCAAAGGCCATCTTTCACTTTTATTTTTTTTTGTATTTGCAGAGAACATCTTCGCCATTTGGTCAATTTCGAATATGTCTCCTTTGATTTTGTTGTTATAGAGCACAATCTCTTGTTTCTTGCCTTCATTTTCATTTTCTATATCTGGACGATTGTGTATCGTGTTCACGAGCAATACATTTTTCTGCTTCGAGCTCTGGTATTTGACAAGGTTGTTTCTAGTCTGAACAACAACACTGATTTGTTGAGGGGCAGAGACTTCTTTTGCTTGAACCCCTTGGGTAGGAACTTCTTGCTCCGTTTCACTGTTCCAAATAGTTTGAGTCAATTCTTGGCTATTGGTTGTGCAAGTTGTAGGGGAATGAAATAATAGTCTGTTCTAAAATTGTGGCCACTTCCATGGAAGTCCGGTGTCAGAGAAACCACAGTCTCTGGGGATATTCCAACATTTCTCTTTACGGGCAGGGCGCTTGCATTTTCTTTGCGAGATATGGGCAGCCTCTAAGAGGATAGTTCGAAAACGATTCCCAGGCCCAGAAGATTGTTAGTCCATGTTTGTCTGGTTTGCTTGGCATATATTGAATACATTGTCACAGAACGGTTGTTACGGAGGAGGGCTCCGGTCCTGACTTATCACAAAGTGTATAGATGTAGTAGTGGTCAGTACAGGACCGCTCCTCTCTGTGATTTATACCGTGGGTATCTAGGCGTTGGGACAGACAAAAGCACAACTTAAACGAACGTAAACTGAACAACTCAAACTCCAGGTGTCCAGATGATAAAAGAGAATGTATTTATTACTATAATGAAAAGCTCTTGTGTAGTCTTCACTAACTGTCCACTAACTATGTATGAATCTGTAAAGCTATGACTTTCTAGACTGTTTAACTGTTCCGTCTCAAACATCCCTACGTCCAACTAGTCAACTGTTGTCTCTTGATATCTCTTGCAACTATTCCCTATCAACTGCCTTCTCTATCCTAGCTTATTTCTCTCTCTTCCTCAACTAACCCTATCATGAAAAGTTCTGTCTTATATGCGATTCTCTACCCCCTTAGGTGGTCCAGAAATGCCCTCTATTAACCCATTTCTGCCCCTAATTTCCGGTCAACTAGAATTTCCCGTTGTTAACCCCAAAATTACCATTTGGAGTCAGGAAGGCCCGAACATGATGTTATCGAAAGAATCAATCCCCTCTATCTGAAGATGTGAGAGTCTATTAACCTTAACTTAACCCCATTAACAGCAGTTTCCGTCCATTCTATAAGTTACCTTACAACAATGGAGCTCTGTCCTGTACCCTGCCCCAGTCATTTGTGACATAAATCTGCACCAACCTCTGAAACCGACCAATTGCTCACCTATTTTGATGTTCTCTCCAGGAACAAAGTACCTTGCAAAATTACTCAGGAATGCTTCTCATAATCTCTTATGGGAGCAAAGATGTCACGAGACAGAAATGATTGATCTAGTATCCTTGCTGTCAAAGCCAAAATGAATCAGAAGTTTGCTGAATCTTTTCATTGAAAATGCTGCCCTAAAAGAGTATTTCCATTGCCATCAAAAGGGCTCAATAAAAATTCCAC
Organism: Lymnaea stagnalis; assembly: GCA_964033795.1. Classification (NCBI taxonomy): domain Eukaryota; kingdom Metazoa; phylum Mollusca; class Gastropoda; family Lymnaeidae; genus Lymnaea; species Lymnaea stagnalis. The sequence continues at coordinate 147,849 of CAXITT010000062.1, forward strand.
TGCAATGCTGTTCAGGTGAAGAGCGCCAGTGTTTAGTAAGCAGCCAGTAGAAAGCTTTCATTTAAATCGTATCAGTCCTTTGCCATTTGCTTTCTTTTACGTTCTCGCCTTCCCTACGTGATCTGGGAAGGGAGTTTGGTTACAAGGCAACTAAATCATGGCATATTGTAGAAAAGAAAATAACATAGGGGAGCCATGTACTGTGATAAAAGACTATGGGTGTAACCCACCCAGCTATGGGTGTAACCCACCCAGCTATGGGTGTAACCCACCCAGCTATGGGTGTAACCCACCCAGCTATGGGTGTAACCCACCCAGCTATGGGTTTAACCCACCCAGCTATGGGTGTAACCCACCCAGCTATGGGTGTAACCCACCCAGCTAAGGGTGTAACCCACCCACCCAGCTAAGGGTGTAACCCACCCACCCAGCTATGGGTGTAACCCACCCAGCCAGCTATGGGTGTAACCCACCCAGCCAGCTATGGGTGTAACCCACCCAGCTATGGGTGTAACCCACCCAGCTATGGGTGTAACCCACCCAGCTATGGGTGTAACCCACCCAGCTATGGGTGTAACCCACCCAGCTTCCAGGCGTCGCCAGAAACACGTTTTCCTATTATAATAAGTGCACGTATGGCTCTGCCACATCCAGTCGCTAGGGACAGGGTATACAATATGTTGCAACGGAAAGGGTTAAAATGTGCACGTTAATCTTTACATCAGCTTAGTCTACTTGAGATCTCTTTGAGTACTGGACTATGGTGAGGTGATAGTTTGATGTGATAGGTTGAGGTGATAGGGTGAGGTGATATAAGTTGATAGGGTGAGGTGTTAGGGTGTTGGTCGGGTGGAGATGTAGGGTTAGGTAGTGTGAGGTAACAGGGTCAGTGTGATTGCTGATAGGCTAGGGATTAATATTACTTTCAAATATAGAACACGTAAGGATAGCTCCCACAGTTGCCTGCATGATCGTGCAAGAGCAAATAGAACACGTAATGATAGCTCCCACAGTTGCCTGCATGGTCGTGCTAGAGCAAAAAGAACACGTAATGATAGCTCCCACAGTTGCCTGCATGGTCATGCTAGAGGCCGAGGCAACCTAGTAAATCATCCACCTGAGTAACATTTCACACAACAATCCACACTTCTAAGAGACATCGTGAAGTGACTATCCACACGCCCGAATATCGTTGTCACACAACTAACCACACACATGTGAGACAATGTCACATAGCTATCCACACACTTGATTAAGATTGTCAAGCAACCATCCACATATCTGCGTGACATTGTCCCATAACTCTCTAATCACCCGAGTGTAACATTGTTACAGTTGAGCTGAAGGATGTTTAGAAAGTCTATCAATGACACACAAGGCTTAAGGTGAAGGTAATTAATAAAGCAGACGAGATTTGTGTCGTACAGCCGCAGTTCTAGAATGTTCTCATTGGCCGCCGACCATTTTGTACGAGTTTAACACAAAGTTACTTAAGAGACTATGCTTCCGTAGATGCTCAAAACAAATTAGCATTTAGTTTAATCAATTAGCATTAAGTTAAACCAATTAGAATTAAGTTAAAGCATATTTTGCTTGTAAATTTAAGACAAAACCTATTGACAAACACGTCCGGCTGGAAAGTCGCGTAACACACACTCATATAAAATTTGCTTGTGCACACGAATTTGTCATTCAATAGTTTTTTACTCACTCTAGAAATTAAACCCGATATGGGGTTACGGTGTAAGCTGTGTTAACTTAGATTTTGAGCCGCCGCCCCTGATAATCTCAACTATTAATATCCCAGTTGTCCCCCCACCCCACCCCACCCCCCTCATGGCCCACAGAGAGGTTCGAGTTTCGAAACGATTATGCCCCAAGATCTTAAATCAAAGCTGAGGTTGTACACTCTTTCCAAACGAGACAGTCCGTCGAGAACATGTCCCGTTGTGATAAGCCCAAACGGTCTCATAGCACGGACCTGCATGTTATTCAACATCACAGAGGCGTTTCCCTTTTTTGTGTGTGTTAGTTTGGTTTTTAAAGAATACTTTAGGGTAGGGGTCTCCAAACTTTTCAGCCCGAGGGCCGCATTAACTATCAAACAGCAGTTCGGGGGCCGACTACACACTCGAGGTCCAAATAAAAAAGAATGAAAACATGGATGTTGTTCCAAAGATTGAAAGGTACATTGATGCAAAAGTTTTGAAATTAGGCAAGTTGGGTGAAAACTGGTTAAAAACCCACCAGTCTCTTTTAACTTGTCCTTAAGGAGGTCATTTGCTTGTAGCTCAAAGACTTCCAATAGCAGTTCATCTGTGGGACTAGCCACATCTGCTTCAAATGGGTTTTGAAAAAGTCTCACTTCTTCTGCCTTTAAATCCAAGTCAGAAAACCGCTTCTAAAACTACAGCTGGGGGTCTTTGGTGATCTCGCATACAAATGACGTGGGGAGCTCCACTTTGATTCAGCCATGAAGACCGTCCATGGGCTTAAAGTGCGTAAAGTTGTTGGCCTGTACTAGTTCCAAAAAAACAACATGAATTTGGATCTGAAGTCCTTTAGGTGGGTGCATAGATCAGAAACTAGATTTTCCCCTCCTTGTAGTTTTAGGTTCAGAAAATTTAAATGACTAGTTTTGTTTGCAGCAAATGCCAATTTCCCTACCCACTCTTCACCAGACAGTAATGACTGTGCCTTGCCTTTACTTTACCGGAAGTCAGCGATTTCCTTTCTTAACTTAAATACTCTACTCAGAACTTTCTCACAACTTAGCCATCTTACTGCTGTGTAATATGGTACATCTTGCGATTTTGTGTCTGTATCTTTCAACGGGCCTCTGAACTGTCCATAGTTGAGCCCATGGGACCTTATTAAACCAACCCTCTTCACCACAGAATTCAGTAAACTGCTAATGTCCACATATATAGCACATTAAGCTTTCTGCAGAATAATACAGTGCATGAACATCGGTTGCATAAATTGTTTTCTCATTACACATCTGCTTCACTTGTCCAAACAAGACTTTCTTTATGCCACTCATGTTATTTCCTCCATCAACAGTCAGGCACCTGAGGTTAGTCCAGTCCAAGTTATAATCAGCAAATTTTTTTTCAACTCATTGAATATATCCTCTCCGGTAAAAGTTCCGTACATGCTATGTAGGGACGCCAGCTCTTGTGTTATGTTCATGTCTTCATTTACAACTCTAACAAACACATCAGTTGAGAGGTGGAACAGATGTCCAACGATTCATCCATTGCATTAAAAATTGTCAAAACATGCTTGCTCATTCAACTCATTGAATATATCCTCTCCGGTAAAAGTTCCGTACATGCTATGTAGGGACGCCAGCTCTTGTGTTATGTTCATGTCTTCATTTACAACTCTAACAAACACATCAGTTGAGAGGTGGAACAGATGTCCAACGATTCATCCATTGCATTAAAAATTGTCAAAACATGCTTGCAATTTTCGTTATTGGAGTCACAATGTTTTCACCCATGTCTGCAATATGGCGGGAAAAGCTCCGCCACAAGATGGCGTTATATCATCTCATTGAGTGTGAACGGAAGTAGAAAAACTAAACAGCGAATAAGGTTTTGCCAAGTTACGATCTGTTAGAAAACATAAAGCACGCCTCTATTTTAATTTGGTAAAAACATAACGTTTACGTAAGCGGCGTCTGATCTTGGCAGGATACACGTACATTTTCGTATTTTTTTGTTACGTAGACAAAAAGGTCTCCACGGGCCGCATGCGAGGGCCGTAGTTGGGAGACCCCTGGGTTAGAGGGTTACGGTAGAAACATTGCTACATCTCCATGCTGCTAGGGAGTAGGAGGCCGGACTTAGACTTGCTGAGGGCCTCAGCTATACAAAGTCCAAATTAGGGAGTAGAAATCAGCGCCGGACTTAGACTTGCTGAGGGCCTAAGCTAAACAAAGACCAAATGCCCCCCCCCCCCCGGGTTTTAAATTACACCAGTTGGCCAAATAAAAAAATATATATATATATATACAGCCGCCAGATTGTGAAGCCCTAAACTGTAGCTCATTTAGCTTATAAGTAAATCTGGAACTGGTTGAAATATAGCCCCAATAGCGCATTACGTTAAATTAAACTGCTAAAGTTAATTCTTACTTAAAGCTATAATCTATAATACTTTTTAATTAATGAATGAGCATCTTTCAGGAAGCTTTATGTGACTTAAAGTTATCGCTTGTGACGAAGCGAGAGTGTGTGTTCAAAGCTATATAGATTTATGGACAGTTTTCAATTCTATACAATAATTATTTTTCTTTTAATCGAAGACATTTATTTGATAACTAAAAAGTATAACTAATTTTAATACACGACATAGAATTACATAAAGTATAGCTAATTTTAATACACACCATAGAATAAAATAAAATACACCAGAATGTTATCAAGTTATACTTTTTATATTTGACAAAAATAAATAAATAAATAAATAAAAAGATGAAAAGAAGTACATTAATTTAGAAAAAAGCCCATTAAAATAAGTTTTACAAAAGTCAAAGTTTTGAGTTTTTAGCAAATTATCTCTTAATATAAATTTGCTTGTGGTGTGGCTGCTTCCTTTTCACAACCGGCCCTCCCCCTACTCAATATGATTATTATTGTAGAAATAGTACTGAGTGGCAAAAAAACCCCCAAAAAAACAACTCCGGTAAGAAGGTTGCATTTTCTTTGAGACAAATATTACATTATTCAGTAAAGAGCCACGGGTAAGGTGTAGACTGTCTGTAGGACTATTGTTTCAATGACGGCAGGCAGGGTGCAGGACTGTCTGTAGGACTATTGTTTAAATGACGGCAGGCAGGGTGTAGGACTGTCTGTAGGACTATTGTTTAAATGACGGCAGGCAGGGTGTTGGACTGTCTGTAGGACTATTGTTTAAATGACGGCAGGCGGGGTGTAGGACTGTCTGTAGGACTATTGTTTCAATGACGGCAGGCAGGGTGTTGGACTGTCTGTAGGACTATTGTTTAAATGACGGCAGGCGGGGTGTAGGACTGTCTGTAGGACTATTGTTTAAATGACGGCAGGCAGAGTGTAGGACTGTCTGTAGGACTATTGTTTCAAGGCTGGCATATATTATAGAAAACGAAAAGTTATCTCTTATGTTTTGCAACACTTGGACCTACCGGATATTTACTCAAAATAACATTTATCTGTGTAAAACTGCACCCGGTGAAGCCCTAGTTACTATTGTTGTATGATTTGAGTTTGAGGAACGCTAACACTGAATTCATTTTACGAAACGTTTAAAGAATTGTCTCCCTTGTGGATGTTTAGTTACACGGTTCACATACTAAATACATCACACCTCGGAGTCTCGACCCCATTTTTTTTAGAATTAAAGACTTCTAAATATTATAACATCTCATTAACAAGGTGTTAAAAAAGACTTCGAAAGTAGATTTTTCAATATAAATAATAAAATAAAAATCTAATTTTAATTCACCGTCACCACAAATATCAAATGGTTGAAATTGTATGATTAACAACTGCATATTTTATTTTTAATTTTTTTTTTTAAAGTGACCGAACTTTAAACATTTAACAGCCAAGTAACACGACTTATTTTAACTATATTACTTTCCATAACATCACCAATAAACAAGCAGAGAGTCGTAGTAGTAGCATTATGCTAGTAAACGTCTCAAAATATATAATACAATAGTTCAATTACATCTATAAGAACTATAAGGAAACCTACAACAGTTAGCGCAGGTTTAGAGAGAAGTAAGTAAACAAGAGAAGTAGTAATAAGTAACAAAAAGCAACTCAAGAGTTCACCTACCGTAGCCATTCATTAGACGACATTTACCTCCCCTTGACATCCACGTTCACCTACTGACGTGTGAACCGAACTTGTCCTCCGGCTCACAAGATAAAAAAAACAAAAAAAACCCCAACAACTTGACATCAACATGGAGGAGGGGAGAGGATGTGGACAGACTATCAATGGCGGAACCGACACGTCTAGGCGGCACCAGCTGATAGACGCAGTGAGTACGCAGCAACACGGAACCCCCCACCCCCAACCAGGCGGCACCAGGTCATAGACGCAGTGAGTACGCAGCAACACGGAACAGGAGCGCCATCAATGAACAGCTTTGAGAACGCTGACAGACCTGACCCTTGTCTCACGCCTGACCGTGACTTAACCGTCTGGCCATTCATACAGGAAGCTGGGCGTATCCCGACTTGTGAATATATTAAGATGAGAATGTGAACGAGTTTACTGCCCCCCCCCCCCCCTGACGAAAATAGAACGACAAATTTGGGTCACGCGACGTAACGCCCTTGCTCTACTTTATCGTAGGAATGTGGGGAGGGGGGGGGGTAAGTAAAAATAAATACAAAACGAGTCTAAAGGTAACCCCGACAATAAAAACTGAAGGGGCCATTATCTGTTATTGCGCCATTCTCCTTTGCCGCCAACCCTGTAAATAACGAGATGGTGATAAGACAGAGGTAAACGGTGGCGCTACTGGTGATTGGCAAGACTTGATGACGATTTTACTTCATTGAAAATTACACAGCTGGCGAACTCCCCCCCCCCCTCCCCCCCCCCAACC
>CAXITT010000062.1:154602-184645 GCA_964033795.1 Lymnaea stagnalis
AAAAAAAAATGGGGGTGGGGTGGGGGGGGGGGGAAGGGAATCAAGGACTGCCCCTGGCGTCATAACCTCTAGATGGTACGATGATTTTCCCGAATCCTGTTAAAACCCTATTCCCCGTTTCAAATTATCCTAAACCATACAATCACTATCTCAGACTATCCTAAACTCTATTCCCTATCTCAGACTATCCTAAACTCTATTCCCCATCTCAGACTATCCTAAACCCTATTCCACATCTCAGACTATCCTAAACTCTATTCCCTATCTCAGACTATCCTAAACTCTATTCCCCATCTCAAACTATCCTAAGCCATATTCCCATCTCAAACTATCCTAAACTCTATTCCCATCTCAAACTATCCTAAACCCTACAGTCTCAATCTAAAACTATCCTAAGCCCTATTCCCCATCTTAAACTATCCTAAACCCTACAGTCTCCATCTCAAACTATCCTAAGCCCTATTCCCCATCTCAAACTATCCTAAACCCTACAGTCTCCATCTCAAACTATCCTAAACCCTACAGTCTCAATCTCAAACTATCCTAAGCCCTATTTCCCAACTCAAACTATCCTAAACCCTACTGTCTCCATCTCAAACTATCCTAAACCCTACAGTCTCAATCTCAAATATCCTAAGCTACCCTATCTCAAACCACATTAAACCCTATTCCCATCTCAGACTATCCTAAGCCCTACAGTCTCCATCTCAAACTATCCTAAACGCTACAGTCTCCATCTCAAGCTATCACTAACCCTATTCTCTATCTCAACCTTTGAAAAGAACTGACTGCCTTTAGGTCTCCAGATCTTGTAAATAATTGACATACAGGTTATAAACCAGGGATTTGGAGCATATTTTTTGGCCGCCCCAGCTCCAGAAATAGTATTGTCAGATCTGCTTCGAGCTCCGGCCAAGGGTTGGTTAAGCAAGTGGTTAAGCAAGTGGTTAAGCGGGTGGTTAAGCAAGTGGTTAAGCGAGTGGTTAAGCGAGTGGTTAAGCGGGTGGTTAAGTGGGTGGTTAAGTGGGTGGTTAAGTGGGTGGTTAAGTGGGTGGTTAAGTGGGTGGTTAAGCGGGTGGTTAAGCGGGTGGCTAAGCGGGTGGTTAAGCGGGTGGTTAAGTGGGTGGTTAAGCGGGTGGTTAAGCGGGTGGTTAAGCGGGTGGTTAAGCGGGTGGTTAAGCGGGTGGTTAAGCGGGTGGTTAAGTGGGTGGTTAAGTGGGTGGTTAAGTGGGTGGTTAAGCGGGTGGTTAAGCGGGTGGTTAAGCGGGTGGTTAAGCGGGTGGTTAAGTGGGTGGTTAAGCGGGTGGTTAAGCGGGTGGTTAAGTGGGTGGTTAAGCGGGTGGTTAAGCGGGTGGTTAAGCGGGTGGTTAAGCGGGTGGTTAAGTGGGTGGTTAAGCGGGTGGTTAAGTGGGTGGTTAAGCGGGTGGAGGGTGGTTAAGTGGGTGGTGAAGTGGGTGGTTAAGTGGGTGGTTAAGCGGGTGGTTAAGTGGGTGGTTAAGTGGGTGGTTAAGCGGGTGGTTAAGCGGGTGGTTAAGTGGGTGGTTAAGCGGGTGGTTAAGCGGGTGGTTAAGTGGGTGGTTAAGCGGGTGGTTAAGTGGGTGGTTAAGCGGGTGGTTAAGCGGGTGGTTAAGCGGGTGGTTAAGCGGGTGGTTAAGCGGGTGGTTAAGCGAGTGGTTAAGCGGGTGCCAGGTGTTATAGAAATGTGTTTATTCCTGTCCATTAACCATCTTATTAACTAGGCATAGAAATGGTGGTACCAGCTATATAGCTGATATAAGAGTGGGGCAACAATAGCTGATAGAAGAGTGGGGCATTATAGCTGGTACAAGAGAGGCAACATAGCTGTAGAAGAATGGGGCAACAAAGCTGATTAAGTAGTGGGACAACATACGCTGTAGAAGAGTGGTCAACATAAGTGGCAGGAGAATGGGGCAACAAAGCTGGTTAAGTAGTGGGGCTTCAGATGCTGTAGAAGAGTGGTCAACATAAGTGGTAGAAGAAAAAAGGGGGGGGGGCAAGAAAGCCATAGATGAGTAGGTATTCAATTTTAATAAACTAATTTTAAAACATTTTAAAGTAAACATGCTATTTTTTTTCTTCATTAAAAAAAAATTAATCAATTAAAATGTTTGGATATGGGAGCAGCAAGAATAAATTTTACCAGCTCTAGCTCCGACGAAGCTCCGAGCAAAAAAAACCCTTCTCCATAGCTCAGAGCTCCAAAACCAAATCTAAAAACGAATATTTTGCGACATCTCTCGCCCAAACCTAAAAAAGCTATTTACTTCAACAAGTTTTTTTTTCCCCGAGCTATAGAGAAACTGACGCAATGTCAAGGCCACATCAGCTTCACTGAAACCACTCAGAATGAGCTCTTTTCTCGTCCTTCTGTTGTATCTCTTTAACAACATGGCTAAGTAGACTTTAAAACCCCCGCCAATGTTTACTGACTTCATTGCATGCTGTTCGCTCATTTGATAAGCTGGCTCACGCCTTCCCCATCTCTGCAGGTCTGCTGAGCAGCCGATTAGCCCTGCTCAATGACCAGGCTCTTTATATTACAGCCAGTAAATCTGCCAAGCGAGTGGCCCAGCGATAGCTCAACGGTGTGGTGCTTCGAGTGCTTCAAGGTTGTGTCACTCGCATACTTGGAGGACTGCAGGATCTGGCGTTCTTTTACATCCTAGGTTTGACCGCAATGTCTCACAATCTTACTTCCTAGATTTTACCATGTTTCACTATTTCACATCTATTAAACCGTGATGTCTCACGTTTTCACATCCTAGATTTTACCGTCATGTCTCACATCCTAGATTTTATCGTATACTACCATTATTAGCATATCAGCTATAGCATGTCTCATTCAGTAGAAAAAACTATGTTTCGTGGCATGTCATCAGAACCTCTTTATCGTTCATTTCTTCTCCGGTTTCTTCACGTTCCAACAGTTTTCTACACCCGCCTACGTCTTTTCACACACAGTCTCCTGACCGAGTCATGTCCCAACACTTTTCTGTATCCACTCACATCTTTTCATACACAGTCTCCTGACCGAGTCATGTCCCAACAGTTTTTTATATCCACTTACATCTTTTCATACACAGTCTCCTGACCGAGTCATGTCCCAACAGTTTTCTATATCCACTTACATCTTTTCATACACAGTCTCCTGACCGAGTCATGTCCCAACAGTTTTTTATATCCACTTACATCTTTTCATCCACAGTCTCCTGACCGAGTCATGTCCCAACAGTTTTCTGTATCAACTTACGTCTTTTCATACACAGTCTCCTGACCGAGTCATGTCCCAACAGTTTTCTGTATCAACTTACGTCTTTTCATACACAGTCTCCTGACCGAGTCATGTCCCAACAGTTTTCTGTATCAACTTACGTCTTTTCATACACAGTCTCCTGACCGAGTCATGTCCCAACAGTTTTCTGTATCAACTTACGTCTTTTCATACACAGTCTCCCGACCGAGTCATGTCCCAACAGTTTTCTGTATCAACTTACGTCTTTTCATACACAGTCTCCCGACCGAGTCATGCCCCAACAGTTTTCTGTATCAACTTACGTCTTTTCATACACAGTCTCCTGACCGAGTCATGTGCCAACAGTTTTCTGTATCAACTTACATCTTTTCATACACAGTCTCCTGACCGAGTCATGCCCCAACAGTTTTCTGTATCAACTTACGTCTTTTCATACACAGTCTCCTGACCGAGTCATGTCCCAACAGTTTTCTATATCCACTTACATCTTTTCACACACAGTCTCCTGACCGAGTCATGCCCCAACAGTTTTCTGTATCAACTTACATCTTTTCATACACAGTCTCCTGACCGAGTCATGCCCCAACAGTTTTCTGTATCAACTTACATCTTTTCATACACAGTCTCCTGACCGAGTCATGCCCCAACAGTTTTCTGTATCAACTTACATCTTTTCATACACAGTCTAAAACGTCATAGCTTTCCTATTTTTAGAATGTCGGACAAATGTTTCTTAAACCATGGCGGCCAATAGTGCCTTAAAGCATATCGCTCGGACGATCCGTGGATCTAAAGCGGACCTACACAACATGCGGCCGGCGGGCCCCATGCGGCCCGCGAAGAAACGAACTATTCTTTTTAGTATTATTTTCTTAATAGCTTTCCCGCTGTATTATTTTCTTTCGGCCCGCTCAAGGTTTTCATAAAGTAATACGGCCCGCCTGCCTCACGTTTTGAGTTATGCAGGTGTGATCTAGAGTCACTGTTACATGCGCCATACGTGCAATGAAGTCCCATTTCACAAAATGTAAATCCTTGGATATAGCAGTAGCAGTAAAAAAGAAATTGTTTAAAATATTTCGTAAAATATGGTTGTAAACAAGTTTAGATTTATGTTAAGGGCCTCTTCGCTAACATAGTAGTACTTAACAGTGTTGAAACTTTGTCCGACCCGAGTACCCGGATGATTGCAACAGTTCTATTAATAGATATCCGCCATTAAATGACAAGCCCTATTCATTTAAAAAAAAAAAAAAAGTCAATTTTACTCTTTTTGTAATTGAAAAGGCATATTGATTTTGGCACTAAATGTATTGAACACATCAATTGGTTGACGCACCACAAAGTATATCTTTACAGCGTCTTAGCTAACGTTAGCATAGAAAACATGACAGACGAAGTTTATTGCACGGGGGTCCAGTTCCTGATCATAAAAAACGCAGTGTTTTTTTTTTCCAATTTAGAGGATACAGATTTCATTTCCCAATTTTCATCAATGTTTAACTTTGACAGATGATCAATAAATTCAAAATCCTAATTAAAGCTGCTTTTCCCCCTTCCAAAATTGATTTGTTTAAAATTTAAAACTTAAAAAACATGCTCCCACCCTAGATACGACTCTTCCTTCCAATCCTCTAGTAAACTTTCACATCATCTTCCTCACCCCCCACCTTGCCCAGTCACTTCCTCCATGACCCTCCGCTAACCGTCCTTCTTGCTCACTCTCCAGTTGAACTTTTATCGTCGTGACCCGGAACTTGTGTTCCACCCCAACACCCCCCTCCCCCCACCCCCCACAAAAAAAATCCAACCACCATCCTGATCTTATCTCATCGCCATAAACCAGATCGCCACCAGACGAATATCGTGCTCCCATTTATCCCAACTTCAACCCCACCTCTTCATATCTTAACAACATTACATTATAATATCAGTTCCCATGACCCCTCCTCCCCCCACCCCCCACTCCCACCCACCCAGTGATATCATTGGACAGATGCAACACTTTACTGGGTTTAATATTACAGCACTGCATAGAGCAGATCTCCCATGTCATGTTCACTTTAAGGCTGTCTATCCAGCATATCTCTCATGTCATGTTCACTTTAAGGCTGTCCATCCAGCATATCTCCCATGTCATGTTCACTTTAAGGCTGTCCATCCAGCAGATCTCCCATGTCATGTTCACTTTAAGGCTGTCCATCCAGCAGATCTCCCATGTCATGTTCACTTTAAGGCTGTCCATCCAGCAGATCTCCCATGTCATGTTCACTTTAAGGCTGTCCATTCAGCAGATCTCCCATGTCATGTTCACTTTAAGGCTGTCCATCCAGGAGATCTCCCATGTCATGTTCACTTTATGGTTGTCCATCCAGCAGATCCCCCATGTCATGTTCACTTCAAGGCTGTCCATCCAGCAGATCTCCCATGTCATGTTCACTTTAAGGCTGTCTATCCAGCAGATCTCCCATGTCATGTTCACTTTAAGGCTGTCCATCCAGCAAATCTCCCATGTCATGTTCACTTTAAGGCTGTCCATTCAGCAGATCTCCCATGTCATGTTCACTTTAAGGCTGTCCATTTAGCAGATCTCCCATGTCATGTTTACTTTTAGGCAGTCCATCCAGTAGATCTCCCATGTCATGTTCACTTAAAGCTGTCCATTCAGTAGATCTCCCATGTCATGTTCACTTAAAGCTGTCCATTCAGCAGATCTCCCATGTTATGTTCACTTAAAGCTGTCCATTCAGCAGATCTCCCATGTTATGTTCACTTAAAGCTGTCCATTCAGCAGATCTCCCATGTCATGTTCACTTAAAGCTGTCCATCCAGCAGATCTCCCATGTCATGTTCACTTAAAGCTGTCTATCCAGTAGATCTCCCATGTCATGTTCACTAAAGCTGTCTATCCAGTAGATCTCCCATGTCATGTTCACTTAAAGCTGTCCATCCAGCAGATCTCCCATGTCATGTTCACTTAAAGCTGTCCATCCAGCATATCTCCCATGTCATGTTCACTTAATGCTGTCTATCCAGTAGATCTCCCATGCCATTTCCACTTTAAGGACACCATGATTTAATTATTGAATACATCTTTACCAAATTGTCCAAAAAGACATTATCCCAAAAACTGTGATATCACGTCGGCTGTGACATTATTTTGGTGGTGTAATCACTGGTACACGCCTTCACATGTGGTGTAGATCAGACCATGTGTTGATTTTTTTAGATCGAGTTGATGTATTCGTGTCCAGCCGTGCGGGTAAGACGCTGGCCGGTAGTGCATATAAAACACCACGCTTAAACTGGAATAGAATTGAAGCAATATGCCAGATAAAGTATTTTGTAACATAAGTCGAGACTTGAGATTGATTCCTCCTATTTATCAGCCTACACTTTTATTGTATACACTCGGTGAGGCGCTGAATTGGAAAATACATTGGTTGATATATTAAAAAATCCGAAAATGTTGATTATATCCGTCATGTAACATCCACTATTTTTTACTCCAAGGCATAGCTGTGGCGTTGGCCTTGCAAAGGACCTCGAACATTGAAGGGGACTTTAATGTCGTAATGTGGAAAAATAATTAACAGAAATTATTATAAATTTCAATGAATAGATTTATATATTCTATTTTTAATCTATTGTACATTTTTCGGGAGGATTTCTCACAAGACGCCGATAAAAGATAGTAAACTATCGACTTAAAGTTTAGCTTTATTTTTTTTTTTTTCTTTCTAGATGCCATATTATTTATTCACTTGCATCAGACATTTGTCTTACCTTGAAGTCTTATGTTCAGAGTCAGATTCCTTAACTGCGGTGGTCCTAGCAATGTAATCATAGAGACATCGGCGGCCCCCTAGGCATAAATATAGAGAAACTCACTAATAGATAAATAAGCAAATAAGTATAAATATATAAAAATAAATATATATAAATATTGATTATGTAAGATATCTAGATCGCGTCCCAGTAACATGACTGAGCTTTCTACCGACGATTTACTTAATCTAAGATTGTGGTTCGTTTGGTCGCCACGCCCCTGGTCCATGGATACGAAGGCAAAAAAACACCAACAACCAAAACACCAACCGACACCCAATTACAGTCAAGTATTTGAGTAACACCACTTGATCTACACAGCAATTACTCTGGGCGTGGCCCACCCATTGACACGGACAACTCACCAAGCGACACGTTGGTCATCTAACCACTCACTCGTGGCAAGTGGACGTAAAACCTTGACCTATAAGGACATTTTCTTACTCCCTTCCCCCTTCTCTCCCCGATTATGACTGCTCCGACTCTCGCGCCAAACGTCTGCACAGCTGCTGGTCGGTGAGTAAATCTTACGTTTTAAAAGAGCCGTGTGTGAGACATTCCCGGCACGTGCGTTTTGTCAATGTCAAGCGGTTCAGTGGAGATGGAATGAATGCCGGGGCCCTGGGGGCAGATAACGCTTATTAAAGGCTTGTCTTGTGTTTCATTATTTGGATTACCTGGCCTGCGCACTTCTGATCTCCCCTGTTCTGTTTACCGCCCTTCCCTTCCAGCTCTCGTCAGTGTTCGTTTCCGACTAAAACTGAACCCGGGTGGGATCAAAATGGCCGGCTGACCGGAGTCCGTGAACTCTGTTTTATATATATATAAATAAATATAATCTTCATGTGAAGGGGCTCTAGAACCGTTAAATATTTTGTATTTATACACTGACTCTGGCTGGGGTAATGATGGCGCTGGCTTGGTTAGAAAGGAACTGACTTGGCCATGAAGGCTGTTAGCACTGGCTTCTCTTGTGAGAAATTAATATCTTATCTTTAATTTTATGGCTCGTTCAAACAATGCCTAACAAAGGACAATACCATAGAAATACGATAATAAAGATACGACACCCAAAACAATTGCCAGTTACAATCAATATGATTTAATTTAGTAATAATACAATAACAAAACAAAAGAAATATAATTATAAATCATCAACTTACAGTATGGTAGATCTTGTACCGGTACACAGTTAATACAATGTGCCAATTAATAATGATGAATGCGAAATAAACACATATGAGCACACAAATACACAAAGAATAATAAACGCCTCGTAAAGTTAATAATATCTATCTGAATCTCCGACCCCTCTCTGTGCCTGTCAATCCTTTATACATGTGGGTCTACCGACGCGTAAGCCCTGCCTTCCAGAAGCTACTCAGTATTTGTTAACATTTCTAGAACAAATCGAGATCATTCGACAAGATTCTAGGAGACAGCCTAACCACGTTTTATTGGTAAACACGACAGATCAAAAGAACTAGCCCCGCCCATCTATGAATCGAGAGTCTGCATAATAATCTAATTTAATGTCAAGCAAAGTTCACGCACGGGGAAATCGTGTAAAACATAACAAAGACCCTTTCTTGGTTAGGAGGGCACTGACTTGGTTGTGAGCGCACTGACTTGGCTATGAAGGCCTTTTCTTGGTTAGGTGGGCACTGACTTTGTTATGAGGGCACTGACTTGGCTATGAGAGCACTGACTTGGTTATGAGGGCACTGACTTGGCTATGAAGACCCTTTCTTGTTTAGGAGGGCACTGACTTGGCTATGAGGGCACTGGCAGGGAATAATTATATTAATAAGTATTTATTTGAGCAAATTCAAAATTTAAAAAAAATACCTAGTCCTAACCGTAACATTTGCCACCCTAAAGCTGACCTTAACCCTTGCCACCCTAGCCCTAAGCCTAACTCTTGCCACCCTAGCCCTAACACCCAACTCTTGCCACCCTAGCTCTAACACCTAAAAGTTGCCACCTTAGCACTTATCATAAACCTAACCCTAACCCTTGCCAGGCTAGCCCATTAAGATCTACTTTTAAATGTAAATTAATAAACTTTCAATTTACCATTTTTTACAACATTCAAAAAGTCCTCCTATAAACAATTGAGAAGCAATTATTGTTTCTATATGAACGAACATTTACACAGAGCTGGTAAATAAAACTTACACAGGGATGGGAAATAAAACTTACACAGGGCTGGTAAATAAAACTTACACAGGGATGGTAAATAAAACTTACACAGGGATGGGAATTAAAACTTACACAGGGATGGTAAATAAAACTTACACAGGGATGGTAAATAAAACTTACACAGGGATGGTAAATAAAACTTACACAGGGATGGTAAATAAAACTTACACAGGGATGGTAAATAAAACTTACACAGGGATGGTAAATAAAACTTACACAGGGATGGTAAATAAAACTTACACAGGGATGGTAAATAAAACTTACACAGGGATGGTAAATAAAACTTACACAGGGATGGGAAATAAAACTTACACAGTGATGGTAAATAAAACTTACACAGAGATGGTAAATAAAACTTACACAGTGATGGTAAATAAAACTTACACAGTGATGGTAAATAAAACTTACACAGGGATGGTAAATAAAACTTACACAGTGATGGTAAATAAAACTTACACAGGGATGGTAAATAAAACTTACACAGAGATGGTAAATAAAACTTACACAGGGATGGTAAATAAAACTTACACAGTGATGGTAAATAAAACTTACACAGGGATGGTAAATAAAACTTACACAGGGATGGTAAATAAAACTTACACAGGGATGGTAAATAAAACTTACACAGGGATGGTAAATAAAACTTACACAGAGATGGTAAATAAAACTTACACAGGGATGGTAAATAAAACTTACACAGAGATGGTAAATAAAACTTACACAGGGATGGTAAATAAAACTTACACAGAGATGGTAAATAAAACTTACACAGTGATGGTAAATAAAACTTACACAGGGATGGTAAATAAAACTTACACAGTGATGGTAAATAAAACTTACACAGTGATGGTAAATAAAACTTACACAGGGATGGTAAATAAAACTTACACAGTGATGGTAAATAAAACTTACACAGAGATGGTAAATAAAACTTACACAGGGATGGTAAATAAAACTTACACAGGGATGGTAAATAAAACTTACACAGGGATGGTAAATAAAACTTACACAGTGATGGTAAATAAAACTTACACAGGGATGGTAAATAAAACTTACACAGGGATGGTAAATAAAACTTACACAGAGATGGTAAATAAAACTTACACAGTGATGGTAAATAAAACTTACACAGTGATGGTAAATAAAACTTACACAGTGATGGTAAATAAAACTTACACAGGGATGGGAAATAAAACTTACACAGTGATGGTAAATAAAACTTACACAGGGATGGGAAATAAAACTTACACAGTGATGGTAAATAAAACTTACACAGGGATGGTAAATAAAACTTACACAGGGATGGTAAATAAAAGTGATGGTAAATAAAACTTACACAGTGATGGTAAATAAAACTTACACAGTGATGGTAAATAAAACTTACACAGGGATGGGAAATAAAACTTACACAGTGATGGTAAATAAAACTTACACAGGGATGGTAAATAAAACTTACACAGGGATGGTAAATAAAACTTACACAGGGATGGTAAATAAAACTTACACAGTGATGGTAAATAAAACTTACACAGGGATGGGAAATAAAACTTACACAGTGATGGTAAATAAAACTTACACAGGGATGGTAAATAAAACTTACACAGGGATGGTAAATAAAACTTACACAGGGATGGTAAATAAAACTTACACAGGGATGGTAAATAAAACTTACACAGGGATGGGAAATAAAACTTACACAGTGATGGTAAATAAAACTTACACAGGGATGGTAAATAAAACTTACACAGGGATGGTAAATAAAACTTACACAGTGATGGTAAATAAAACTTACACAGGGATGGTAAATAAAACTTACACAGTGATGGTAAATAAAACTTACACAGGGATGGTAAATAAAACTTACACAGTGATGGTAAATAAAACTTACACAGTGATGGTAAATAAAACTTACACAGGGATGGTAAATAAAACTTACACAGTGATGGTAAATAAAACTTACACAGGGATGGTAAATAAAACTTACACAGTGATGGTAAATAAAACTTACACAGTGATGGTAAATAAAACTTACACAGGGATGGTAAATAAAACTTACACAGTGATGGTAAATAAAACTTACACAGGGATGGTAAATAAAACTTACACAGGGATGGGAAATAAAACTTACACAGTGATGGTAAATAAAACTTACACAGGGATGGTAAATAAAACTTACACAGGGATGGTAAATAAAACTTACACAGTGATGGTAAATAAAACTTACACAGGGATGGTAAATAAAACTTACACAGTGATGGTAAAAAAAACTTACACAGGGATGGTAAATAAAACTTACACAGGGATGGTAAATAAAACTTACACAGGGATGGTAAATAAAACTTACACAGGGATGGTAAATAAAAACTTACACAGGGATGGTAAATAAAAACTTACACAGGGATGGTAAATAAAAACTTACACAGTGATGGTAAATAAAAACTTACACAGGGATGGTAAATAAAAACTTACACAGGGATGGTAAATAAAAACTTACACAGGGATGGTAAATAAAAACTTACACAGGGATGGTAAATAAAAACTTACACAGGGATGGTAAATAAAAACTTACACAGGGATGGTAAATAAAAACTTACACAGGGATGGTAAATAAAACTTACACAGGGATGGTAAATAAAAACTTACACAGGGATGGTAAATAAAAACTTACACAGAGATGGTAAATAAAACTTACACAGAGCTGGTAAATAAAACTTACACAGAGCTGGTAAATAAAAACTTACACAGAGCTGGTAAATAAAAACTTACACAGAGCTGGTAAATAAAAACTTACACAGGGATGGTAAATAAAACTTACACAGAGATGGTAAATAAAACTTACACAGAGATGGTAAATAAAAACTTACACAGGGATGGTAAATAAAAACTTACACAGAGATGGTAAATAAAAACTTACACAGAGCTGGTAAATAAAAACTTACACAGGGATGGTAAATAAAAACTTACACAGAGATGGTAAATAAAACTTACACAGGGATGGTAAATAAAACTTACACAGTGATGGTAAATAAAACTTACACAGAGCTGGTAAATAAAAACTTACACAGAGATGGTAAATAAAACTTACACAGGGATGGTAAATAAAACTTACACAGGGATGGTAAATAAAACTTACACAGAGCTGGTAAATAAAAACTTACACAGGGATGGTAAATAAAACTTACACAGAGATGGTAAATAAAACTTACACAGAGATGGTAAATAAAACTTACACAGGGATGGTAAATAAAACTTACACAGGGATGGTAAATAAAACTTACACAGTGATGGTAAATAAAACTTACACAGGGATGGTAAATAAAACTTACACAGAGATGGTAAATAAAACTTACACAGAGATGGTAAATAAAACTTACACAGAGATGGTAAATAAAAACTTACACAGGGATGGTAAATAAAACTTACACAGAGATGGTAAATAAAACTTACACAGTGATGGTAAATAAAACTTACACAGGGATGGTAAATAAAAACTTACACAGGGATGGTAAATAAAAACTTACACAGGGATGGTAAATAAAAACTTACACAGGGATGGTAAATAAAACTTACACAGGGATGGTAAATAAAACGTATAAAGGGATTGTAGCTCGTGTTTATTGCTTTAATTTACACCTCTTGAAGCTGATATTAGAAAAGACCAGCGTGCTCTCCCCTTCTCTTGATAACCTTAGAGCGTGTCTCTTGTGTATGAGGGTTAATCGAGTCCTTACATACATAACAACATACATACCAAAATACATACCAACATATATACTAACATACATTTATACAAACAATTTTTGTATGTGGTAATAAAAAGATTTATACCCCCTTGCTGTCATTCCTTTGACAAAAGATTAAAAAAAAATTATCTTTTAAAGATAAACTGAATATCTTACAACGCCCGTTCTACGATTGTTTCCTTGTCCAGGAATGTAAAGTATGATTGTTAGTCCTTTGCATGCGAAGATGACTATGGCTTGAGCAGTGTAGCCTTGACTTGTGTTGTATTTTGTTTAAAGTGAAGGAGCGTTGGCTCAATTCGTCAGCGCCACCCTTGGTTACAATGGCAAGACATAGTCAAGACGACTGGAGATAGACCAGGATGACCAGCAGTGTTTGTCACTGTGATCTTTAACGCGTGCCACGTCGCAGGACTTGTCGGAATTGTCATTGTGTCAATGTCACACCGTCTACTCCCACTCCGGGTTGAACTGAAGAGTTCGCCTTCTCTTAGTTGAGTTGCCAGCCAAGGCAAACTCGTTTCTGTCCAAGGTAAACCAAGGGTGGACTAGTTGCATCCAAGGTAAACTAGGTCCACCCAAAGCATGGGCGCCCGCAGAAAACTTTCAAGGGGGGTGGGGGGGCAAAAAAATGGATTATCTTTCCAGGGGGGGGGGGAATTTTTTTAGTAATGTTTTAATATAGTTTTAATTACTGTAGCGTATTTGTATGGTGAACGAACGGACAGGACATCAGCTTAGTTACTTTCTCTTTATTTTCACTTTACTTTAATAAATTTTTTGTCTATTTTTGTCTGAAATTTTTTTATCCAATCAATCCGGGGGGGGGGGGGGGAAAGGCCCCCCCCCCCCCCCCCCCCCCCCCCCCCCCCCCATTATTATGTACACCATGCATAATATTATAGCTAAATTGGTGATTTTAGTTTTATAAAAGGAAGAAAATAATATGTCAAAAAACTGATCCAAGTAGGTCAAACTATCAGGATAAAAGTAAACTTAAATGGAAACATAAACTGATAAGGGGAGAGTATCCATGAAATTTACTTGATTACTACATTATTCCAATCCAGATAGCTGCCTCCCTTTAACTTTAACATTGGTGAGTTTATTTGCAACTGAATATCAAGCTAGCTATCAGTTCCCTAATCTGTTGCCCAATAGCGAAATAAAAAAAAACAAACAAAAAAAAAACAAAACCAACAAACAAAAAAGAAAACAGAGACTGGTATATAATTTACGTTGTATGGACATCAGTCAGTAGTTCAAGTGATGATGGTATGATGGAGCTAAACAATGGTGATGGTTTAATGAACGCTAAACAACCAGGACCACCACCACGACCACCACCACGACCACCAACACCCCACGACCATCATGACCACCAACACCACAACGACCACCACCAACACCACCACGACCACCACCCACACGACGACCACGACCACCATCACGACCACCAGCACGACCACCACCACCACGACCACCACCACGACCACCCCCACGACAACCAACACCACCACGACAACCAACACCACCACGACGACCACCACCACCAAGACCACCACCACCACCTCCACCAACACGACCACCAACACGACCACCGCCACCACCACCACCACAGCCACCACCACCACAGCCACCACCACCACAGCCACCACCACCACCACGACCACCACCAACATCACCATGACCACCACTACCACCAACACCACCACGACCACCACCACTACCACCACCACGACCACCAACAACATCACCATGACCACCACAACCACCAACACCACCACGACCACCACCACTACCACCACCACCACCACCACCAAGATCAACAGCAACAAAAAAAATTAACCAAATTGTTAACATATCATGTGTTGATCTCATTCCCAATCATTTTTTTTTGTATTCACACGTCATACATAGAGTTGGATATAATTTCAAGAGCATCTTCAAGCTCTTCACCAAACCCCTTTTTTATTACCCCTGGTCGCTACGCCCCCCTCCCTTTTCTAAATCCTGTCAGCATCACTGCTTACAAAAAAAACATCTTAAATTCGATTACCCTGGATGCCGTGTGATGTGCAGCAGAATACGCTGGGCATTCTCCAGCTAAAAGACGCTTTTAAATCTTCCTCATAAACTTTTATGGGTTTCTGGACAGTGATAGCAGTGGTGATGGTGGGGTAGTGGCGGTGGCGATGGAGGGTTTTGAGTGAACCCGCGGGGTAGTCAAGACGTCCCCCATTGATGAGGCGGATTTATTCTCTCCAGGTCACGTGTCCAAGAGACGCCCTACTTGCCACAGACACGATTTTTTTAAAGACGTCTTTGTTACTTCCGGTGCCAATTACCAGACGCTTCTAGTTTTTTAAAAATAAAGTTTACAGACCACACCATTCGAGTGAAAAAAACAAACAAACAACAACAACAACAAATGTATATTTTAAATAGGATCAGAGGCGCCACTAGGGTTGGGCGTCGACCGGTGCGATTAACTCATGGTGTCACCTTCTCCCTTCTAAACCCCCTCCCACAGACCTGAACAGAGTAATACATAACGAATCAGATTGATTTGATTTTTTTTTTTTGCATTTTGTGTCAATTTTGCCCTGAAACAACACAAGAAATAATGAACACGCCACCTGGAGGTAAGATCATTATAAAAATGAAACAAAAAATGACTCTCAGGTGAGCCACAAATTGTCAAGTTAAAACGTTTACTTTCGCCAGCAAACGTGCCAATCGTTTCATCGAAATAATGATTTTTCCCAACCGTATCTCTTTCAATTGATAAAATCGAAGGGACAGGACTCTTCCATGGTAGATAACAAAAAAAAACAAAAAAAACGCTCCTCTCACACGAAGCCACAGACACATAGATCATGAGAAATAGTTGCAGGATCAATGGGAGGATTTGTAGCGAGTCCACAGCGTCCAATTCAGGTGTACATTGGATTTATAAAGGGAGTCAATCTCAAGATGGTTGTCTCGCGTTCGATCCCCAGCAAAATACAGGCAAAACCATCACCAACACCCCCGGGTGGAAGGGGGGGGGGGCTCGTTAACTTGTGGATGGCAACTCATCTACGAGGTTGCAAGCTTTGAAATCAAACCCGGAGACGGAGTCCTGCAGGCGGTATGACACTGACAAGAAGAACATTCAGAGTACAACAACAACGACCCACTATAATATATTAAAAACAGAACGTTAACTGAAATCCCAGGTGGTTAAGTACGCAGCAAAATTATCAATCAGCTAGCTGATCGACACGACGTCAGAGCCTCATAACGCATGAAAAAGGGCAGTTGTTTAGAGAGTAATAAAAATACGTAGGCAACGCACGGACCAAAGAATGTGTTTCCTTGCTTTTATATACATAACAATGGACGGCGGATGGATCTTTACGACATGCGTAAATAAATGATCTGTGCAAAATTTGGGCTGGAGGAAATTTTAGAAAACTTTAAAATCTCTCTATCACCATTATCAAATATACAACAAAGATGCGCATTTTACTCGTAGCACAGAACGAAAGTGAACACATGATTACAAAAGCCGGACAGAACAAACTCGGACTTCATACTTCAACACGTGTAAGATAGCTTTTCTTAGTTTAGATTAAATCTCGTGTTAATTGAAGTCAAAGTCAAGTCACGTGCTGAGGTTTTGTTGTGGACGTCGTTTGTTATCACAAGAGAGAACGATTGTGGTAGTTTGACACCGCTTTTATTTATTTAGTATGCGATGTTGTTCTGGGTCAACGAAATTGGAAAAATATTGCCATTTTTACTGTCAGTCTTTGCACGTGTGCTAAACTCCGTCAGCCATCTCTCTCTAAACGCATTTGATTGGGTCGACTTGTCAATTTTGTTTGTTTGTTTGTCTGGGTCAAATCTTGAATCTCAATTTTGACCGAGTTCCTGATCTCCAGGTGAGCTGACACCTGCCACAAATTACAAAATAAAACAATAATGGAAATTAATTTTTAAACAAACAAAAACACGGTTTTTTTTGGTTGTTTTTTTGTAAAAATGAACTAAAAAAATAATAATAAATTTCCCCCAAAACGCAAGAGTTGTTGCACTCATATGACTTAAAAGCGTGGGTCGCCCATGAACTCAATGTGTCAGAGTTGTTACAGTCATATGACTTAAAAGCGTGGGGCGCCCATGAACTCAAAGTGTCAGAGTTGTTACAGTCATATGACTTAAAAGCGTGGGGCGCCCATGAACTCAAAGTGTCAGAGTTGTTACAGTCATATGACTTAAAAGCGTGGGTTGCCCATGAACTCAATGTGTCAGAGTTGTTACAGTCATATGACTTAAAAGCGTGGGTCGCCCATGAACTCAATGTATTCGAGTTGTTACAGTCAAATGACTTAAAGGCGTGGGTCGCCCATGAACTCAATGTGTCAGAGTTGTTACAGTCATATGACTTAAAAGCGTGGGGCGCCCATGAACTCAAAGTGTCAGAGTTGTTACAGTCATATGACTTAAAAGCTTGGGGCGCCCATGAAGTACGATGATGTCATATGGCCTTATCTTAGGTTGCAGGTTGCTCTGTCCGTTTGTTAGTTTGACCTACTTCCTGATCTCCAACTGAGCCGCAGTAAAGAACATTAGATTGATGGGTGCCCGATTAAATTGAAATTTATTTGATATTTTTAGGACATTTTTGGAAAAGCGTGTTTTTTTTTTTTCAAGGGACTTTAAACAATTGTTTATTCCTTTTGTTCAATAAAATCGTATGAGCGAAATCTCTGACGTAGGACGCTGAATTGGATTGACAACACGGCAATACAAGCTGTTTACCTTTGTGAGCCAGACATAGGAATTACAATAGATCATAAGAGACATTAGAATTATAGTCGATTATATGAGACATTAGAATTAGAAAAAATCATATGAGACATTAGAATTAGAATAGATTAGATTAGACATTAGAATTAGAATATATCATATCAGACATTAGAATAGATTATATGAGACATTAGCATAGATTAGATAAGACGTCGGAATTAGAATAGGTTAGATTAGATTAGATTAGATTAGTCATTAGAATAGATCATATGAGTCATTAGAATAAATTATATGAGACATTAGAATAGATTAGATAAAACATTAGAATTAGAATAGATTAGATTAGACATTAGAATTATAATAAATTGGATTAGATTAGACGTAAGAATTGGAATAGTTTAGATTAGACATTAGACATTGGAATAGATTAGATGAGATATTAGACATTAAGAGTGAATTAAACATATATTTTTGCTAGGAATTCTGTATCTATGATAGTTTGTGGTAAGATGCGTAGTGGTTTTGCTTTTTTTTAAAAAAAATGTATTAATTATTTCTTTGGCTCGTATTTCTTTTGCCGGCATCCGTCCGTCACAATGTGACGATGGTGTGGGCTTCGGAGGAAATCCACAAGGCCTGAGATTATTCTTCAAGGATTATAAGCTGGTTCCCAACAGCAAATCGCCTCTCTCCACGCCGCTGGATAGCCCAAGGGAGCATCATTTAGATGATACAGCTTGGCACCAGTGGCGTCGCAGGAGTTGTCGGAATGTTTCATTGTATCAATGATATCCGCCTTTCGGGACTCCATCTGCGGGTTGGATTTCCAGAGTAGCCTTCTCTTAGATGAGTTGCCTTCCAAGGTTACCGAGTCCCATCTATCCGAGGTGCTGGGCTTTGGCTGGAGTTGACCTCCTGACCACCAACTTGAGATTTGCTCAGTTTAGACCACTCGGCCCGTATTTCTTACTTAGGCAATAATTAAAGAACCTGTACATTTAGACGTCTCTTGATTGTTATTATTTCATACTTGGCATCAGCCATGACATTACACACCAGCTTTCCAGTGGCACTACACATCAGCCTTCTAGTTGCACTACACACCAGCCTTGTAGTGGCACTACACACCAGCCTTGTAGTGCCACTACACACCAGCCTTCTAGTGGCACTACACTCCAGCCTTCTAGTGGCACTGCACACCAGCCTTCTATTGGCACTACACACCAGCCTTGTTGTTATGCACTGCCTTCTATAGTGAGAAATTAATCTTCTATTTTAATTTTATGGCTCGTTCAAACAGTGACTAACAAAGGACGATACCATAGAGAAATTCAATAGCAAAAATACGACACCCAAAACAGTACCAAACACAATTAATAAGATTTAATTTAGTAATAATACAATTACAAAACAAAAGAAATATAATTACAAATCATCAACTTACAGTATGGTAGATCTTGCACTGGTACACAATTAACACAGTTAGTACAATGTGCCAATGAATAATGATGAATGATCAATGCGAATAAACACATATAAGTACACAAAGAATAATACACGTCTCGAGTAGTTATACATATCTATTAATCTCCGTCCCTCTCTGTGCCTGTCAATCCCTTATATATGTGGGTCTACCGACGCGTCTAGAAACGACCTTACTGTTCGAAAACAATCTAGAGCCTTCGACAAGATACTAAGTAGACATACTACCCAAGTTTAATTGGAAGTCGTTAGTAAACAAAATACATCAAAGACATTTAACCACGCCCATAACATACCTTACTGTCTGCTAGGAGTCTAATGCGAGGTCAAATAAAGTTCACGCACGGGAAAAGTGTGCTACATAACACTAACTAGGTCTTGTATTGATGCATTACAGACCACCCAAGGATACTATTTTACTTTGCAATTGATGTTACATCTGGCAAGCGTTTAAGCTTAACTGGTTTGACTAGAGCAACCAATGTTTTCACGCCTGCCTTATGGGCTGTTATCTTTCGACATTGGTAGCTCTTTATTATTATTACTATATTTTTATTAAAGCCTTTTCTTCTCCTTGACAAGAGCTTCTCTACTGAGCTCATTCAACCCATTACCCATCAGCTGATTGGGTTTTGAACCTGATACCTCTTGGTGGAGGGGCGGAAACCACACAGGGGTTGGGGGGGGGGGGGGAATTATTGAAAAGCTTTTCGGGTCGGATGTTAATTTTCGCCCCAAATGTGATTCCACCTGTGTTTTTTTTTTTTTTAAAACCACACAGGGGTTGGGGGGGGGGAGGAAATATTGAAAAGCTCTTCGGGTCGCATGTTAATTTTCGCCCCAAATGTGATTCCACCTGTGATTTTTTTTTTTTTTGAGCCTACAAAAAATGTAAGAAATATTTTACTTCAACAAATTATCTTACCAGACAGCTTACTGAGCGGAACGACAAAAATATATCTATATATACATATACAATTAGAACTACATAAAATTTGCTGTGCACTCTTCCATTCACTTGACATGATGTGCAATAATTTCTGAACAAATATCCACCGGGATAAATGCAGGAAGTCTGCTCACTGTTTATATGTACATTTGACGTTTTTTTCCCTCATAATTTGATGTTAGCGCACACGTTTTAGACCAAAGTAGACGTGTACACATTTTAGACCAAACTAGACATGTACTTATTTTAGACAAATCTAGTCATGTACACATTTTAGACCAAACTAGACATGTACACATTTTAGACCAAACTAGACATGCACACATTTTAGACCAAACTAGACATGTACTCATTTTTGATGAAACTAGACATGTACACAGTTTAGACCAAACTAGACATGTACTCATTTTAGAAAAATCTAGTCATGCACACATTTTAGACCAAACTAGACATGTACACTTTTTAGACCAAACTAGACATGCACACATTTTAGACCAAACTAGACATGTACTCATTTTAGACGAGACTAGACTTGTACACATTTTAGACCAAGCTAGACATGTACTCTTTAGACCAAACTAGACGGGCACAAATTTCAGGCCAAACCTGACGTGTACAAATTTTAGACCAAACTAGACGTCGACACTCTTAAAAATAAATTTCTTTCTTCGCCCTTTGACTTGATTTGCTCTATTGAACCACGGATTTGAGTTATTCTAATAAATCTATAAATAAACATGCTACTCTACTTTTATGTACGCTTGACCGACAAGAGATTGTCATTTTTACGTCGGTGTGTAATCAACGGCCTTTTTGAAATGGCCGACTCGTGTATTTGGTGAGTGCCGTGACCTTGACATTGCCCAGTAACCCTTCCCGTGTGCTAATGTAATTCTATTGAGAGGAAATGACGTGTTTTTTTTTTTTTAAACTGGAGTGTTTGACAGCTAGCGAGAGGTCCGAACTGTGGAAATTGTTTGTGACACTAAATGATGCATAGCATTAAAGACTGCAGAGTTGGGTTAATAACATGGAGCTATATTGATGATGTCGTTGCGTTGGACAATCCACGCGGGAATGTTATTATTAGATAAGAACCGATACATTTATTTTAAATAAGAAAAGAAAATGAAATAAGCGTTCTATATTATGTTTTTTTGTTTTGGGAAAGGTCTAATATTTTGTTTCATTATAAAATAATGAATGGGATATCTAAATGATTTGAGACGCCATCCGACTTTTTAACTTTAATAGGAATTCTTTACAATTCTTATAATTTTTTTTTTATTTAGGAAAAAAAAAATCGAGATTTGTTTCATTTTTTTCTTTCCATGATAATTTAATTTAAAGGTAGTTTTTAGTCTAAAAAAAACCTTTCGTGGGAAACAAATAACTTTCGGATAATTTAAAAAAAAAAAAGCTCTCAAACTTTAAATTTACCACCTTCTACGTCATGAGGCCAGATTTCCCAACTCTGCTTAGGTAGATGTGTCTCGCAAAGTGTCGTGTAATGAGGAAATGTAGCGTTGTGTCGTATTTCGTTTTCATGTTTCCTCCTACACCCCACCCCCCCCACTCCTTTTTACCCAATGACATCAAGACAGAGGAAATGCCGAAGAGACAGACGGGAAACAAGGCGAGCTGCAAACAGAATTGATCAGCGTGGGTTAACATTGTTAGGCAAAGGACCCGAATTTAGCTTAACTAACACATAATCCCGCTGTGGTTCGGATGTATTACCTAACTCTGATGTCATTACCTAACACTGATGTCATTACCTAACACTGGTGTCATTACCTAACACTGATGTAATCACCTAACCCTGATGCCATTACCTAACTCTGATGTCATCACCTAACCCTGATGTCATTACCTAACTCTAATGTTATTACCTAACTCTGATGTCATTACACAACCCTGATGTCATTACCCAACCATGATGCCATTAGGTTAGCCTAATTTCATTACCTAACCCTGATGTCATTACCTAACTCCAATGTCATTACCTAACTCTGATGTTCTGATGTCATTACCTCACCCTGATGTCATTTCATAATCTTGATGTCATTACCTAACCCTGATGTCATTACCTAACCATGATGTCATTACCTAATCTTGATGTCATACCTAACTCTGATGTCATTACCTAACTCTGATTTCATTACCTAACCATGATGTCATTACCTAATCTTGATGTCATACCTAACTCTGATGTCACTACCTAACCGTGATGTCATTACCTAACCATGATGTCATTACCTAATCTTGATGTCATACCTAACCCTGATGTCATTACCTAACCATGATGTCATTACCTAATCTTGATGTCATACCTAACCATGATGTCATTACCTAACCATGATGTCATTACCTAATCTTGATGTCATACCTAACCCTGATGTCATTACCTAACCATGATGTCATTACCTAATCTTGATGTCATAGCTAACTCTGATGTCATTACCTAACCCTGATGTCATTAACTAACCATGATGTCATACCTAACTCTGATGTCATTACCTAACCCTGATGTCATTACCTAACCCTGATGTCATTACCTAACCATGATGTCATTAACTAACCATGATGTCATACCTAACTCTGATGTCATTACCTAACCCTGATGTCATTACCTAACCCTGATGTCATTACCTAACCATGATGTCATACCTAACCATGATGTCATTACCTAATCTTGATGTCATAGCTAACTCTGATGTCATTACCTAACCCTGATGTCATTAACTAACCATGATGTCATACCTAACTCTGATGTCATTACCTAACCCTGATGTCATTACCTAACCCTGATGTCATTACCTAACCATGATGTCATTAACTAACCATGATGTCATACCTAACTCTGATGTCATTACCTAACCCTGATGTCATTACCTAACCCTGAAGTCATTACCTAACCATGATGTCATTAACTAACCATGATGTCATACCTAACTCTGATGTCATTACCTAACCCTGATGTCATTACCTAACCCTGAAGTCATTACCTAACCATGATGTCATTAACTAACCATGATGTCATACCTAACTCTGATGTCATTACCTAACCCTGATGTCATTACCTAACCCTGATGTCATTTACTAGCCACGATGATCACTGACGCTTCCTCCTTCACACTTGCTGTATTTAAAGAGCGTTTCTTACTTCATATTTTCTAGTCGCTGACAAGGAACTCTTTGACATGAAACAACACATTTTTAGTTGACGATTCGTTAAACCCAGCGTCGGACTTCAACGTTGATCTGACATCAAGTACAATGGAGATACTTACAGATAGCATGAACTAAACTGTAAAATGTTTATAGATCCGGACCTTGCTTGAGAGTATTTGGGTCACAAGTGGTGGTACACGGATCGGAACCGGTCCGCTGCCGGTCCTCAAAACATGAGACAAGGAACTGGATAAAAGATAAACAAAGTCGAACAGCCATTACACACACACACACACAAAATAAAAATCTTTGAACGGCTAGCATTAGTTGGCAGGACCGGCTCAAGGTATCGGCAACTTGAGCAGTTACCCGGGGCGCCATATGCTTAGGGCGCCATCAACGATCTTCCAAAATAGGAAAAAGCATTGCATGTGCGCGCTATGGGGAAAAAAATGTAGAACGTGCTTTAAAAAGATTTTCCGATCTAAAGGCTAGAAAAATAAATGTCAACGTTAGGCTAATTGTTCATTCTGCCCTCGGAAGGCCAACTGTTCATTCTGCCCTCGGAAGGCCAACTGTTCATTCTGCCCTCGGAAGGCCAACTGTTCATTCTGCCCTCGGAAGGCCAACTGTTCATTCTGCCCTCGGAAGGCCAACTGTTCATTCTGCCCTCGGAAGGCCAACTGTTCATTCTGCCCACGGCAAGCTAATTGTTTATATTGTCCAAATACCAGGTAAGAAAAAGAATTTCATTCCTCCTTTGTTTGTTTAAAAATAACAATCTAGGTAATAAACTCATTGCCCAATCCCCCCCCCCTTTTTTTTTTCCCTTGCACAAATTTTTATGATTATACTTAAAAAGGACGCCAACGTAAGCTGCCCGAGGCGCCAGCCCTGTTAAATGGTAATATATAACAGACTCCTCTCGCGTGGGCATATAGCAGATTAAAAAAAAGACATATTTAGGGAAACAATAAAGATACAAATAATACATGAACGTGGCTCCGGTTCATGGTGCTTCGGGAAACTTATTCAACGGTCTCTGATGCAATGGGAAATTTATCAAACGGTTTCTGATGCAACGGGAGAAATTTATCCAACGGTCTCTGATACAATGGGAAATTTATCAAACGGTCTCTGATGCAACGGGAGAAATTTATCCAACGGTCTCTGATGCGATGGGAAACTAATCTACCTGTCCATGATTCAACGGAAACTTATCCACCGGTCTCTGATGCATGGGAAACTTATCCACCAGTCCATGATGCAATGGGAAACGTGTCGACTGGTCCATGATGCAATGGGGAATTTATCCATAGGTCCATTATGCAATGGGAAAACCTATCCACATGTCCTTGGCGCAATTGGGAAACTTAAAAGTTTGGGAAAAATTGATATGAGAAACACTGCAGAGCGTAACCAGGTTTTATCGAGCAACGAATAAAATCTTGATGTATGCTTGAAGACAATAACACCCCCCCCCCCCCCAAAAAAAAAAAAAAAAAAAAAAAAAAAAAAAAAAAAAAAAAAAAAAAAAAAAAAAAAAAAAAATAAAATCTTAAAAAAAGCTTAAAAACAATAACCCCCCCCCCCCCCCAAAAAAAAAACAAAAAAAAAACAAAACAAAAAAACAACAACAAAAAAAACAAAAACAAAACAAACTGTGAGCCTGGGAATCGGGACTACAGAAACATTCAGAGAATTGAACATTTTTTTTCCTGGCTCCATAAGCGAGAGATGTACGATTGTGTATATAGCACAACACTGCATAATTTAACATGTTAAAAATGTGATGGGTTCCAGTCCATGTCTGGGTGAATCCACATTTCCCATACAACAAAGTGAGAGGTCACTGCACTCGGCTCTAATGATGGTTGCGCAGTATTTCTATGAACGCCAGCCCAGACAAATTTGTTTCTATGTTGGGTGAGGACATACATAGCGCCATTGGCCACCCACTCTCAAATAATAAAGATATAAGACATGTTTCAGTCATTTAAAGTCCATCAATATCTCACGGAATCCAATCCGGTCAATCACATTAGCCACCAAGAGATATTAAATCGTGGCTTTCACATTATCCACCCAGAGATCAAGTCTTGTCTTTCACATTAGCCACCCAGAGATCAAGTCTTGTCTTTCACATTATCCACCCAGAGATCAAGTCTTGTCTTTCACATTAGCCACCCAGAGATCAAGTCTTGTCTTTCACATTAGCCACCCAGAGATCAAGTCTTGTCTTTCACATTAGCCACCCAGAGATCAAGTCTTGTCTTTCACATTAGCCACCCAGAGATCAAGTCTTGTCTTTCACATTAGCCACCAAGAGATCAAGTCTTGTCGTCTTTCACATTAGGCACATACTTACAAAGCTGGAAAAGGTCTTTTGTTTGCTTACATGACAGCCTAACCAGCTAATATTTCTGATTACATTTCAGTTATAAAAGAGGCAGATCAACATGGAATTTTTCAACAATTATTATTTCGAAAATTCTAATGGAAATATTTAGATTAAATGTTTGTATTTTCTGTAGTGCCCCGTGCGAGAACATTTTTACAATTGAAACTCCAACCAAAACCTATTGGACTCTTTATCCCTGTATGTTTTGTAAATTGAAGAGTTTAAATTTTTACCCCTTATAAATTCAAACAAACGGACAGATATTGTTCCAACCAGTTCTGACCAGCTGTCAGTCACTAAAAAATTCTTTTGAAGATCATGTTAAAATGGGAAAGACCGATCCTATCATATATTTTTGTACAACAATTTAACTAAAAAAAATATTTTCACCTTCAACGAAAAATTTTGATGCACATTGCCACGTTAATTAAAAAAAAAAAAATGGGGTCTCTTCTCATCGCCAGACTTTTATTTACATTGTATGGAACGCTTGGGATTGGTCGTGTTTCTTGTTTTGATCAATCAGATAAAAAGAGCCTTTGAATCTCAGAACGATTCCTCTCGGAATCCACCTTAAGGACCACTCTGCCAAAACCCTTCACCAATAAACGGCTGCTCTGCCCTTTAAATGGGAACATTTCAGCCAGATTTGTTGTTTTACCATATTTTGCCTTTCTTCTTTTTTTTTTCCATCCAAATCCTATAGTTCAAAATCGTTTCTCGCCAGTGTAAATATTTGGTCGTCTGGGCGTTTCTCATAAAAAGCCCCTATAACCTCTCTTGACCCATCGCACACAGTAAATAACGCGTGTGTCAAGCCCAACAAACTTCTGCAGCTGAGTATCGATACGACCATCTGTTTGATCGCCCACTTAGCATCGATACGACCATCTGTTTGATCGCCGACTTAGTATCGATACGACCGTCGGTTTGAGCGCCCACTTAGTTTGAGCTCTCGCCCGGAGTTCGTGCCAAGTCAAGTTGTTCCCTTTAAGTTATTCCCGCCATTTGATGGTCTTTGATGGCGGACATAATTACACGAGCGGCCAATAACACAAGGGCTCTCAATCTACAACCGCTTCAGCAGTCCAATTTTTATTCTCCGAAGTGCCACACCTGACGGAACTGATCATCGTCATATCGCGTTGAGACGGTCCACAATTTCTCCGATGAACTTGTTTTCCCGGAGGATTGATGTGTTGCCAAGACTGTATCAGATTTAGACCTGGGTGTGCGGTTCGACTTATTGAGAACTGCTCCGATAGCATGTTGCCGCAGCCATCAATGAGTGGGTGCGTGTGGAGCTCTGTCATCGTTTGGATGGCGAATCCTTAAAATGACTAGACCATCTGGCAGGCCAACTAGTGCCCTTTGATGTGTGACAACGTGTGCTGCACGTGTGTCGACGTGTTCTGCACGTGTGCTGCACATCACGTTAAGGCAACGGTTCTCAACATGTGGTTCGCGACCCCTTGGGGGGGGGGGGTCGAACGACCCTTACTCAGGGGTCACCGAAGACCTTCGTATAACACTTATTTATGAAGTAGCACATATTTATGAATTAGCAAAGAAAAGGGTTGGAGGTCGCCACTACATGAGGAACTGTATTAAAGGGTCGCGGCTTTAGGGAAAGGTTGAGAACCACTGCGTTAAGGGTTGGCATGTGCTTAACAATTGCTGATAAGAGGTTGAGCTGTTTTGATAAATAAATAATGCAAGAATGCAGATCAGTCGTATCGATGTATAGAGGACACAACTATAGAAGCAACTAAGGCAAAGCTATACGGGTGTAACTAAGGCAAGATTACATATGTAGACGTAACTAAGTCAAGGCTATAGGAAGGGAGGCTACTTAAAATTAATCACACGGTCAGTCGGTTTGAAATGTCTTCCACCATTTTATGACAGATAATACAACCAGGTTTTTACGTTATATATTATCCTTGAAATCCAGTCACTGTTGATTTATCCTATCATCAAAATACCTTATTCCTATTGCGATACACGAACAAAATAACCGACTGACACCAACAAGACTACAGAGCAATACGAACGAGACTACAGAGCAATACGAACGAGACTACAGAGCAATACGAACGAGACTACAGAGCAATACGAACGAGACTACAGAGCAATACGAACGAGACTACAGAGCAATACGAACGAGACTACATACTGTTACGGAATGACACGCATTTTCGGACAACTGCAGAGTTTTATCGTGAAAGGGAGAACGGCAAAATCTTGGCCCACCCATGGCGGCACTAATAGGTATCTATGGGCACCAAAATTGGGCATAATTTTTTATGGAGAATTAAGGCAGAAATTGAGGGCGCTGATGGCTCTTGGGCGGAGAAGGGGTCTGCTATTCTGTCGCGTTTTTGGGAAGTAGAGCATACATTAAGGGCACCTATTACTATTGAATGGGAAAAAAAGAGGGGAAAGGGGGGGGGGGGTCTGGGGGATCACCTCAACAGATTTTTTAAAAAAATCAATAGATGATTTTAGGAGTTATCATTGGACACAAGGCTAGATTCAACCCCCTACTGTCACTCTGATCAGTGTGTGGGAAGGGGGAGCAGAAATTGAGGGTGCCAAAAACTCTCGATCAAAAACGGGGATTATCTAAAAAAAATGGAAGGATGCATTTTAGCGTTTACTTGAATTTGTTGTTTCTTTCAGACCATTTGGGAGAGACCATTTGGGAGAGGCCATTTGGGAGAGGCCATTTGGGAGAGACCATTTGGGAGAGGCAATTTGGGAGAGACCATTTGGGAGAGACCATTTGGGAAAGGCCATTTGGGAGAGGCCATTTGGGAGAGGCCATTTGGGAGAGACCATTTGGGAGAGGCATTTTGGGAGAGTCCATTTAGGAGAGTCCATTTCATACTTCTGATGGGAGGCGCCAAGATTAGCCATACTAACGATCAGGGACATATCTAACTCTGCCCTATCTAAATCTTTTTAGTCCCCAGAAATAGTTGGATAAATTTAAAATGCAAGAATGAATTTTTAGCACATATCTGAATTTTCTTTTGCATCGTTGTACACTTAATTGGAGAGCAGCGGGAGAGTTCTAGTAAACAAAAAAGTTCCACTTTACCTGAGAGCCATTGTGTGGGGCCTAGAAACTTTGGGCTGCAGGGCGCCTCGGATTTTTCCGGGGCTTAAAGTTGTGATGTGGACATTGTGAAGGACAAAACCGAAAAGTGACGGGAGGCCTGGAATAGTGAAATTAAGGCTCGGCATGACCTTCTTATGAAATTAAAATATATAAAAAAAAAAAAATCACTTATTGGAAATGTGGTTTTATCTTTAATTTAAAGTATTTTTGGGGTACACGACTTAATTAATAAATGAATTTAAAATAAACAACAAAAAAAAACAAAAACCCACCAACTTCCAAATCAGATTTACAAAAAAAAAAAGGCACTGCACATGGACAAAATGGAACAAAAAAGTATAATAAAAAGTACATTTACAAATATAGCCGACTTTTATTTAAGTCAAAAAGAAAATCCCCTCCCCCACCCCCTCTCAACCCCCCAAAAGATGGTTTTGTAGAAAGGTCTATAAATGTTTATGTATTTTTTAAAACGCGTCATTTTTATAAATTGTTACGAACGGCATAATCGTGTTTAAAGCTGTTGACAAAACACATCCTAGACTTTTTAATGCGTGAATTCATCTGTGGGAAATCGAACGAAAAAAAAAAGAAAGAAATATTTCTCAATGTTTATTCGGAATTTGAACATGCAATATCTGTCTTCAGATAAATTACACATTGCCTTTTCGATATACTTAAAGACATTTTGTATCAGATCGATAGAATTTATTTTTTAATTTGACAATTTAGAAATAAGAAATTGCTCTAGAACTAGTAAATGATGAAATGGAAATGGCATGATAATCGAAACGCTATTTTACAAAAAAGTTTAAAAGCTTTATACTGAATTTTCATCTAAAACAAATTTAATGTTAAAAACAATAAGTGCAGATAGTTTTTGTGTGTGTGTGTGTGTGTGTGTGCGTGCGTGTGAGTGTGCGTGTGTGCGTGTGAGTGTGAGTGTGTGTGTGTGTGTGTGTGTGAGTGTGTGTGTGTGTGAGTGTGTGTGTGAGTGTGTGTGTGAGTGTGTGTGGGAGTGTGTGTGGGAGTGTGTGTGTGTGAGTGAGTGTGTGGGAGTGTGTGTGAG
>CAXITT010000062.1:190016-223588 GCA_964033795.1 Lymnaea stagnalis
ATATTTTCTAGTAAATATATATATATATATATATATATATATATATATATATATAATGTGTTATTGTAATAAAGAAGTAATAACGAGAAGGTTAAGTCTGTGAATCGAATGACGTTGTCATTCAGGGGACAGAGCTGACTTCCCTCTCCATGGAGTAACCCAGTTGTAGTGAGCACTGGCCAAGCTTAACAGTGCTATGGAGTACTGGAGTGGTTTAGTTTAGTAATATCTGCAGGCTACTGACTTAGACAAGACTTCAAGGACTAGACAACACAAATAACTGAAAGAGTTCATGGACTTGACAACACAATTGACAGAAAGAGTTCATGGACTTGACAACTCAATTGACTAAAAGAGTTCATGGACTTGACAACAC
Source organism: Lymnaea stagnalis (assembly GCA_964033795.1). Lineage (NCBI taxonomy): Eukaryota > Metazoa > Mollusca > Gastropoda > Lymnaeidae > Lymnaea > Lymnaea stagnalis. Next base: position 190,393 of record CAXITT010000062.1, read on the forward strand.
AATTGAATAAAACCTTTAAAAAAAAATATTTTAACAATAGTTAGGCACGTTTTATTATTTTTATTGTCCATTATTTTGATGACGTCACAATGGAAAATGTTGTAATAACAACATTCACAGATGGATGATGGATTATTTAACAACTAACAATGTATAGTTGGTTCTTTTGTCCAACCAGGCCACTTATGTACCCTATATACAGTCAATGAAATGCAATGATCAGTCCAGCGTTTCCTAGATGCTCAGTCTGTGGTGAAAGAAGACCGGTCGCCTGCCTATACTGTCAATCAATTAGTTGTTTACCGTAGAGCACACACAATGAATGTCGTATCACACAATCAGATGTCGTATCACACAATCAGATGGCTCATCAAACAATCATATGTCATTTCACACAGATGTCATATCACACATACGGATTTCATCACATAATCAGATTTCATATCACACAATCAGATGTCATTTCACCCATATGTCATATCACAATATCAGGGTTCATATCACACAATCAGATGTCAAATCACACCATCATATGTCCTTTTACACATATCATATACATATCACATAATCAGATGTCATATCACACAATCAGATGTCATATCACATAATCAAATGTCATTTCACACATATGTCACATCACATAATCAGATGTCATATCACACAAAAAAGATGTCATTTCACTCAATCTTAAGCAATCACAAATTCAAAGGTCGGTTATTAAAGATATTACATAATTTTACAAGGTAACCAAATCATTTGTAGAGGCAGTCACAACATTCCATACCAATCAACATGTTTATGTTCATACACCACATGTTTACAACAGGCAACATACAGGTTAACAGTGCCACATGAAGCTCAATAATGAATAGTCCATATTTACCATTCATCGCTACCCAATAAAACCATGCAGTCTAACGTTTTCTATAAACTAAGCAGTTGGAATAATCGTTTGTACATTCTAAAAACAAATATTTTTTTCTTTTATCTGTATAACTTGATTGACACAACACTTGCACCAATGGCCATAACGGTGGTCGGCCCATTTTTGTTAAGCAGTATCGCGGCCGGCTACGTCACAAACCATGTGTTCAAATACTAATTCACAACCTACAGCTAAGGAGGCCGAGGTTTTCATATAAGGTTGGGGCTATTAAAAAAAAATGTGAGACTCACTTATCCTGATTGTTGCAAGAAGTACTGGACGAGGCCTGGACCTGCCGAAAAAAAATCGATGAGGAACAAACTAGAGGGAACTGATTGGCAGCCGAACGGTTTATATTGGTACAAATCACCAAAGGGTGGGTGATTGTGTGTTTAGTTGTGTGGGGTTAGTGTGTGGGGGGGGACGATGGTTTGTGTGTTTGTGTGGGAGCAATAGTGTATGTGTGTGTTTGGGGTGGGGTGTGAGATGATTTGTGTGTTTATGTGGGAGCGATAGTGTATGTGTGTGTTTGGGGGGTGGTGATGGTTTGTGCGTTTGTGTGGGGGATAAAGTGTGTGTTGGGGGATGATGGTGGGTGTTTATGTAGAATGAGGAAGAGTGTGTGTGTGTGTGTGTGTGTGTGCAGTGGTGGGGGGAGGGGTTGTTAAGTACTACGTAAACACATCTTGCGCTTTGATGATGACGATTGTTTGTAAGTCCTGATAGGCGTAATATACTGGTGATGGAGGATGTTAGGACGGCAAACATCGGTGACTGATGATGTTTGGATGAAAAATAATGTCACAGACATACTTTCAAAACAAAACAACAACCCCCCCCCCCCCAAAAAAAAAAAACGTTGCCCAGTCGTCGCCGCATTCAACTTATCAGTGATGAATCTTTTTGTTATAACTGGAGATTTTCATAACAAAACGATTGTGGTTTTTTCGTCCCAGTAATACATGTAACAACTCATCCCAGACACTCACACAGAAGTAGTTGATGGCTAGAATGACTCAAATCGTTACAGCCAGGTGATCGCTTTGTGATTTTATATTTAAGAAAACGAACATCCGTGAAGTCGAATAAACCCGATATGTAAACAGACCATTAGTATGACATACACATAAAGTGAAGCATACAAAGATAGCGAAATATTCACACACACAATATTTCTCTCCAGATGACAAAGAAGACACGATGAAATCTTTGTTAGTTATTTACAACAGCAGACGACAATTACCTTACTTACATAGTTTGTTTTAAAATATATTAATAAACGCAGAAAATGATTGACCCACTTTGATGGGTAATTGAGAGGATATGAAAAGAATTGGCCGGTGGCCAGTGTGTTCATTTTAGTTCAAACCTCCCCCCCCCCCACACCACAAAAAAGGCATGGTTGATGCTAGGCTGAGACTAGCTTGTCCCACATTTCAAGCTGACACTGTCAGATCATATACATTTGAGTTGACACTGTCAGATCATATATTTTTGAATTGACAATGTCAGATCATATACATTTGAGTAGAAACTATTAAATCATATACATTTGATTAGACACTGTCAGATCATATACATTTGAGTAGAAACTATTAAATCATATACATTTGATTAGACACTGTCAGATCATATACATTTGAGTAGACACTATCAACTCATACACATTTGAGTTGACACTGTCAAATCATGTACGTTTAAGTAGACACTGTCAGATCATTTACATTTGAGTAGACACTGTCAAATCATATAAAAATCTTTGGCTTTCTTCATAGATATCCTTATAAGGCCTTAACGCAGTGAAGACTGTTGTCGAAGACCTAGTAGTATTTGACACATAATTGAAACTACAATCTCAGTGCGACTAGTTAGCTAAGACTGCGAGTTAACCACTTCTTCAAATTGCTCCTATTCATTTTTTTTTTAAACCAGTGAATTTTTCCAGGTAAATAAGCGCATGTAAAAAAAACAACAACAAAAATTTTTGTTCTCCTCTGAAAAAGAAGTCGTTTCAATCAGAGTGTCCCCATTTCAATAATTCATGTAATATATTCTGACCTGTCAGACACTGCTAATGTCAGACTCTGCTTATGCCGGACTCTGCTTATGTCTGCGTTGAAATGTTAACTGATCAGGTTCCGAATTCGGCGACTTGAGGATGTCAAGAGACTGTAATTGGTATTTACCCAATTGACCTGGTCAACAGCCTAACGCCATTATGATTGTTTTTGTTGTACCGCTCCGTTTCGTGCGTCGTAGGAACATTCCAATGCTAAAAAGAGCGTCAACTTTGCTTGTCTTGCGAACATTCTAGTACAGTCGAGAGTGCCAACCTTGTTTGTCATTCGAACATTCTAGTACTAACTAGAATGTTAGGAAAATGTTGTATGGCTCAGCTCAACAGATGGAGATGATAAGCCGGGGTCATAAGAGAGTAATCTTAGACCCTCACCAGAATATGTGTGTTAGTTGTTACTAACCAGACTGCCGGCCTTCTTTATCACGTGACATGTCGACTTCGTATCCATAGGACCATCAAGCCATGAACTAAGCAAATTTTCAACATTGAATAACTAAGAAGGTCAAAGAGAAAATCCGAACGATCTTTTTATTGCGGCCCTTGACTTGTGGGATTCAATAAGCTCGGCGCGGACGGGGGACAGGATACCCAGTTTTACAGACCAACATGTGGGGGTCAAAATGCTTTAAAAATGTCTGTTCTCGGATAACCCATTTCAATAAAGATCAAAAAGGTTCCTACATTAACTATACCCCATTAGTGCCGTTGGGACTAAATATAAACATTTGAGCTGATGGTGATGACATCGATTGACACACTATTTTACGGGATCTCGACCCTGTTCTATAAGATAATTGCACATTAATGAACACTGCGTGGTTGGGCGAAAACATTTGTGATGAGAAAGTGTACGTCAACACAAAGACCGCCTTAATTTCGTGAGCAAGATTTACTTCATACTAACATGATGTACAAGAGTACGACTGGTTGGGAGGACAAATTTATAGAGAAGATTTCTCTTTTGTGAACAAAGTCTAACTCATAATTCATGGGAAAATTCGACTTTTAAAAAATAGCAATATTTTTGGGGTTGCGAGAGGCAGAGCCAGGATTGTTGAAGGTAGAGTCAAGGGTTCGGGAGGCAGAGCCAGGATTGTTGAAGGTAGAGTCAAGGGTTCGGGAGGCAGAGCCAGGATTGTTGAAGGTAGAGTCAAGGGTGCGGGAGGCAGAGCCAGGATTGTTGAAGGTAGAGTCAAGGGTGCGGGAGGCAGAGCCAGGATTGTTGAAGGTAGAGTCAAGGGTGCGGGAGGCAGGTCCAGGGGCATTGGATGTAGGTCCAGGGGCGTTGGATGTAGGTCCAGGGGCGTTGGATGCAGGACCAGAGGCGTTGGATGCAGGACCAGAGGTGTTGGATGCAGGACTAGAGGTGTGGAGAGACCAATAAAATCAGGTTTACTTTCATTTTTTAACAACGTTTCTTTTCTCATTATTTTTCCTAGTGCATTTTGTGTTTCTATCAAGCTAATTAAGGTGAAAAATCCATCTATCAAGCTAATTAAGGTGAAAAATCTACCATAACAGAATTATTGTCATTTTGATTCGTGTACAGATTAATTTTAGCGTCCATAATCCAATGTGTCATAAAGCTGCCTCGGTGTGAGAGACCGTAGATATAGCGCTCAGCCCATAAAGCTATAAACAGGAAATCACTGAATGAAAAAAGTAGACATTTCCCATGGGCGAGCTACTCTGTTTGACTATAATTTGAGCGTGCTCCATAGAAATAATGGGATCCGTTTTTCTTATCCCCCCTGGTCCAAGATCACACATAACTCTCTCAGCCCAACATTGACCAATCCACTTTCTTTTCATCCAGTTCAAAAGAGGTAGATAATGTACTTTCTATCCCATCAGGAAAAATGTACTCCAGTTTAAAAGTACACACAAGGATTGGAGCTATTCATTTTCTAGATGTGATCTAACATGTGACGCATGAATATACAACCAACGCCGATGGTGATCTCTGACCTGCCTGGAGCGGACAGGGAGAGTTACAACGTATATTATAATAAACTTCTCCAATTTTAATTTTCGTCATTTATAAGTAACATTCTGAAGAGCCCCAGGTAATCCCTGTACTTGAGCCCCACGGAATCCCTGTACTTGAGCCCCACGGAATCCCTGTACTTGAGCCATACGGAATCCCTGTACTTGAGCCCCACGGAATCTTGTACATGCACCCGGTACCTCACCTAGCAATGTTTTCTACACCGAATTTAAACCCAGCAAAGACCCACATGTTCCCCATACTGACTCCCATTCTGACTCCCCACACAAACTCCTCAAACTGACTCCCAAAACTGACTCCCCATACCTACTCCCCATAATGACACGTCATGTTGAATTCCCATACTGACTCCCCAAATTGACTCGCGACACTGACACCCGACACTGACACCCGACACTGACTCCCCATACTTACTCCCCATAAAATTACACCCCTTACTGACTACACATAGTGACTCCCACACTGACTCTCCATCATGACACCCCATAAAGAAACCCCATACTGACTCCCCTTACTGTCTCCCTGTATTGACTGCCCGTACTGACTCCCCATATTGACTCCCCATACTGACTCTCCACACTGACTCCATGTAAAGTGACTCCCATACCTACTCCCATAATGACTCTCCGCACTGACTCCCCGTAAAGTGACTATCATACTGACTCCCCATATTGACTCCCCATCCTGACTCCCCACATGGACTCCCCACACTGACTCCCCACACTGACTCTCCCCGCTGATTCCCCGTAAAGTGACTCCCATACTGACTCCCCATACTGACTCCCTACACTCTCTCCACGCTGATCCCCCGTAAAGTGACTCCCATACTGACTCCCCATACTGACTCCCTACACTCTCTCCACGCTGATCCCCCATAAAGTGACTCCCATACTGACTCCCCATACCGACTCCCTATATTGACTGCCCGTACTGACTCCCCAAACTGACTCCCCACCGTGACTTCTAACACACACACACACAAAGTCTCCCCGGGCATGTTTGAGAATTATGTTGCACTCACCAGTGCTTGGCCAGCAGAAGCGAACTCAAGCTCCAGTCGACAGGTTACGACACTAGGTAACGAGTTTGTTCAAATTACCCGGGCTTGGGAAAAAAAAAAGTTCAACATTGGAAGACCAGCCGCTGAACTGTTTTAAGTTTTAAGATGATATTTTTTTCGACGCCAATTTTCTTATTTTTAGATTTATAACAAGAGATTTAAATAAATCCTGAAGTATATCACAAATCAATAAATTATTTATGATACTGCCAGTAAGATCTATTTATTTTAGATCCTATAAAGTTCAACAATTGTATTGAAAAACGTTGGCGATAATGTTTAACTAAAGTAATTATTTGAAAATGTCTGGCTTTTGTATGTACATAAATATTATATGTAGCCATTCCTTAAGAAGTTTTAAAAGCTTTCTAGGAAAAGAATACACCGAGGGCGCAAAGTTCCGCAACAATGCTGGAATTTGAATTTATCCGAGAAGTAAATTGATTTCTTGGTCTCGAACTTTTTGTAATTTCGTGGATGGCAAGGGGAAGGGCTGAACACAGATTTTTTTTTTTTTATGGGGTCACGAGTTGTTATATTAATATAACAAGATGGCAAAATGACGCCAGCGGCTGCAATTGCACATTAGTTAACATTACAGTGGGAAACCAATCAATGGAATATAATTATGAAATCACTCCACAAATCTTGAACAAAAATTGTGACCATAAAATTTTGGAGTTGTAAAATCAAGAGACTTTCTTAAATAATCATTGGCAGCTTTTAAAAAAAATGGTTGAGACATTCACAAAGTTCAAAATAGGGAGACAATGGAACAGTGTTATAATGTCATTGAAATTAGAACAGTGTTTAATGTCATTGAAATTCGAGCCACCAATCAAAAGCACAAGTGGACAATCGTTATGGATTTTACATACGGCACTTAATACAAATATGAGGATATTTCGGTGATTACATTTTGAGACATTTCTCCGAGAGTTGCCATCCATCACTGTGGTGCTGCAGTCCGTACACGGCTTTGGCCTGCTTCCTCACATCCTTCCGCTCAGACCTAACTGATATTTTCTTTCCCATGCTTGTATTCCCAGCTGCTGTAGATGATCAATCCATTTAAGCCTAGGTCAGCCTTGGAGCCGTTTTCCTCTGGGGTTTTGGTGGTGTACCCTCTTCACTCCGCTGTCATTTGGCACTCTTTCTAAGTGTATAGCCCAGCGTAGCCTGCCTCTTTTTTTATTTCTGCTACTAGCGTGGGATCCTGATATAGACTATACCATTCCTGGTTGGTTCGTATTCTCAATCCATATTCATCCTTTGTTGGTCCGTACATTTTCCGGAGAACTTTCCTCTCCCATGTGTTTAATACGTTTTCAGTCCTTTTTGCTAAGGTCCAAGTTTCACTTGCATATGTTACAATTTGTCTTAGTTATTATTGTTTCCTTCGTTTTTCTTGTAATGTGTTTACTTTTGAGTATTTTCTGACTACTGGGGAATGACCTGTTTCCGGCCGATATTCTTTCTTTTATTTCTGTTAGTAGTTCATTTCTTTCATTTAATCAAGATCCTAGGCATTTGAATTGATTTGCTTTTTCAAAAGTGGGGTTTCTAATTTTATTAGTTTCATCCGCCTATTTTTGCAGTGATGCGTTTTCTAATTCAAGGAAAGCTTTTGATACGTCTTTACTACTTTTACGTCTAGTGCTGTGTCATAAGATTATGCAAGATACTGAAGTTGTTGGTTGACAAGAGTGCCTATTGGTTGTGGGTCTTGGATTTGCCTCAGAAAGTATCCTGTTATTACTCCTAGGGTGTCAATATGTATGCTTCTTATAACTCTCTCTAATGGTAGGTTAAATAGCATACAAGACAGTGAGTCTCTTTGTCCTAAGTCTCTTCTATTCCATTGCATATTCACCCAAACCTTGATTTTTCTTTTAGATGTATAAGTCATGTCAGTTTGTAGGGCGTGCAAAACTCATGCAGAGTGTCATATAAATATTTTCTTTAGATGCTGTCATATGCCATTTTATATTCCACATAGAGTTGATGTACTGGGATATCGTAATCGTAACATTTCTCTAATAGGCATCTGATGGTGAAAATCTGATAAGACTTTGATCTATTTTTTTTTAAAATCCACACTGGTAGCCACTTTGTATTTGTTCAGTGTACAGTCGTTGTCTTTTGGCAATTCCTTTTGTTTTTATTTTGTATGTAATATTTAATCCGGGAGTTTCCGCCCATCATAATTTCTGAATGGAAGGATGTGGTGGAGCAGGCCAGGGCCCTACATGGGCTGTAGTGGTGGAGCAGGCCAGGGCCCTACATGGGCTGTAGTGGTGGAGCAGGCCAGGGCCCTACATGGGCTGCAGTGGTGGATCAGGCCAGGGCCCGACATGGGCTACAGTGGTGGAGCAGGCCAGGGCCCTACATGGGCTGCAGTGGTGGAGCAGGCCAGGGCCCTACATGGGCTGTAGTGGTGGAGCAGGCCAGGGCCCTACATGGGCTGCAGTGGTGGAGCAGACCATGGCCCTACATGGGCTGTAGTGGTGGACCAGGCCAGGGCCCTACATGGGCTGTAGTGGTGGAGCAGGCCAGGGCCCTAAATGGGCTGTAGTGGTGGAGCAGACCAGGGCCTACATGGGCTGTAGTGGTGGAGCAGGCCAGGGCCCTACATGGGCTACAGTGCACTGATGATGATGATGATCCTTATCTATACATATTATTTACACAGCATTTCTTGTAGTTCTACAAGTTCGAATATACAATTATTAGCCACATAACTAACAGAGATACCCAATATGAGCTCACTATAACAATAACTAATTACATATAAAATGTACAACAAACCCTTAAGTATCATTAGGTGTATGAACTTGTGACATAGCTTTCAACAACCGGTCTTTTTGTCATGGGGATAAGGCCTCCTGTGTTACTATGTTGTTGCTGAAACTTTGTGCGATACCACTAATACAAGTCCAGAAATACCGCAAATAACATTTCAGCAGTACCACAACACACCTTTCAAGCAATACCACAAATACCATCCCAGCAATTCCACAAATACCATTCCAGGGATACCACAAATATCATTCTAGAAATACCACAAATACCATTCCAACAATACCACAAATGCCAATGCGAGGAATACAACACAACAGACCCTTCCAGCAACACCACACAACATCATTCCAGCAATACCACAAATAGCATTCCAGTAATACCATAAGCAGTAAGGTCCAAAGAAAATTTGGACTTTCCTCTTCTGGTTAGTCCAGGGTCGTAAACATAATAATGAGGAGACAGCCCATAAGGCTCAGTTTTGAATACACATACACACAGATCAAATCATTGTCGACCTCTGATCGTGTTGTGGTCTTTGTACACACAGAACAATGCTAAAAGACTTTGTCTTAGCAGTCCGTGAGACATGCTTCGAGCAGTGAAACCTGTCTCAGAAGTGGCTGTGGTCACGGAAGTAGCCATGCGTGTGGGTGGTCGTTCCGTTGTTACACTCAGACGTGGCTGTGGTCAGGGAAGTAGCCGCGCGTGTGGGTGGTCGTTCCGTTGTTACACTCGACGGTGAGCGGGACCTTCTCTACGCTCCCGTGCAAGTCCGTCTCACAGTTGGTCTGCTGTAAATCCTCGCCGGACTGGTCAGCCGTTTGAGACTGCTCCCCTTCAAGGCGGGTGGGCGTAGTGCACTTTGATGCTATGTGGCCGTTGTTGTTGCCACGAGCAGACTTCGGGTCAGCCACTTCGACCAACTGTTTTTCCTCCTTGCGAGATTTCACAATCCTCAGCTTCAGCCACTTGGACTGCACGGGCCGGTGCGGACAGAAGATGGACGCAAACGTTGTTCTGAATTGCGTGCTCATGGTGCAGTAGAGGATGAAGTTGACCGAATTGTTAGTAAGGGCCATGATGTCCACAAGGTCTCCCAACTTGTCGTACACCACCTCAGTGAAGCAGTTGACGAAAATGTTCATGAGCGTGAGGATCCCTTGGGGCAGTTCGGTCAGCGTGAAAAGTATGACGACGGCCAGCAGCATCCGGGTGATTCGGTTGTGCTCTCCTGTCCTGTCCGACTCGGCCTTACGTCCTTGAGATTTGAGCTTCAGTCTCTTCCTGTAGGCCTTGTGCATGGCGGCCACGAGCAGCAGCGTCAGCGTCGTAAGCATGACACAGGGAAGCAGTTTGATGAGGATGGCTTGAATCCAGTAGTTGATTTGCTGGTTTATCTTGGCCGCCTGGTTGGATGTCCTCGGAATAGGGTGGTAATAACGGAAGGCGGTGATGTTGGCGGCTGTGCTCAGGTTGCTGGAGGTGCTGTTTTTCCAGGCGACGCCGTACGTGTTCACCGCGTAGTTTGGAGCACAGATAACAGTGGTCAGCACGACCACTATGAAAACCACGAACCTGGCCCTCTCCTGGCTGCAGTAGAACACCCCGCTGGTCGGCTTACAGATGTAGATGTAGCGAAATATGGCCAGGGCGATTGTCAGCCAGATGGAAATGGCGTGGCAGACGATGCTGAAGCTGGCGTGGAACAGGAGGAAACAGATCCAGGAGTAGTCTCTGGTAGGGAAGGCTGGGCCGGTGGGATCCCCAGGCTCCATGACGTAGAAATGTATGGCGAACAGCAGGTAGTCCAACATCTTCAGTAGGTCGCAGACGGCAAGCCAAAGTAGTAGAGTGTTCGTGCTGGACGCCATATTCTTCCTCGTCAGGACGATGATGTTGGCGCTGTTGGACAGCACACCGAAGAGGCAAACGGCCACGGCGATGTAGCCGTGGACGTGGCTGTACTGCCTGCTGAAGTCAGACAGTCCCACGCGCGTCTCGTTGCTGACGATTCCCGGGATGGTTTCAGCACCGGCGCAACCCTCGCTCATTCTTGTCACTGTTGCGTTGCTCATCACACTGCTGAGATTCGGTTCCATCGTGGAGGCGGCCTAGGATTTGGTCTTTTGATTCGTTTCAAGGTGTAGGAGAAATAGTGGATCCAGGGCTTCTCATACTAAGCGTAGATGCTTTTAGGTCCTCATCTTTCTTGAGATGCAATGGCTGAAAACAGTCATCTCAACCAAGTCACGTCACATAAACGGGAGACCATCGCTCTGCGGAATGCACAAAAAAGACTTACTTATGTGATACAATTTTTCGGTTTTGGTTAGAAATATAAAAAGACAGTCTGTGTGTGTGTGTGTATGTATTGTGGGATATAAGAAGATCTTTAAAAAAAAAGGATAAATGGCTGCTACATTGTTACAAGTTGCATATGTTTATGTGTTTCTATAGTTTAACTGCCCTTTATTTAGTGATTAAAATATGTATTTAATTGTTGTCTTTCTTGTCGTAAGTTTGTTTGATGCAACTTTAAATTTGAGCGTTTTTAGAATTCTGGATCTGAGATATGTGTGTGCGATGGGTCCCAAACATATGGGTGTGTGTGGGTGTGTGGGGCGGGGGTAAGAGTTTGGGGTGACCGTGATAGAACGGTAAAAGAAGGACGTGCGCATTAATTGATGTTATCTCCAGCATCATCTATCCATCCATTCCAAGTCTATGTGCAAGTACACATACTATGAACATATATATGTCCAAGTACATATACTATGAAGATATCTATGTCCAAGTATTCATACTATGAAGATATCTCTGTTTGCTGCATTCGTAACGTGACAAATTGCTTTAGGGATATATTCAGGGAGGTGAGTTTTTCTTGATTTAATAACAAGTCTATGCGAACGGAACTTGGTTTGTCTATTTCTTTCTTCTTTTGTCCAATATGACATCACAGAGGTGAGAGCTCCAGGGATCGTAACAGATTACAAAATAAAAGCCTTTACAAAATGTGTTTTGGAGTTTTAGTGAACATAACGAAGGGAAAGGCCACTGTAATTTATTCTTGTTAAGGTTAGAGCAAAATAGTATACATTCAATTTTTGACCTTGAATACTTTAGAAATGAAACCTTTTTGAGACAGTCACGTGGGAAATAAAACCCTTTCTGCTGGCTGCAGGCTGTAGACCAACTGGTCAGCCATCGAGTGTGTGGGCATATATCCCAGAGTGTGTGGGCAGACATCCGAGGGTATGGGCAGACATCCGTGTGTTTGGGGGAAAACATCCGAGTGCATGGGTAGACATCTGAGTGTATGGGCAGACATCCGAGTGTGTGGACAGACATCCGTGTGTGTAGGGTGCCGTGTGTTAAAATCCGTAAAGTGTTGCTAGGCCTATTTATTGGGGTATTCATTCGATTTTTTGTTTTCTTTTGTTTTGTTCAACACTAACAGTTGAGCCATTCCAAATAGTGTATTTAAATAATTATTTATTCCTAACATGTTTGGGCAAACCAGCTGCTTTACATTGGGAATGAGGTTTACAGATGTCAGGTGACAATGATGGTGTGTGCATCATCTGCTGGCAAAAGATGGACCTCGAAATATTTGTTATGCAAAAAAAAAATCCAGATTCATCAATTTACTCACTTTTTTTTTTAATTTTTATTAGATACAAGCCACAGTAATTAGGGGATTTATGTCATGTGACATATTGTCCCGTCTAAGCGACGCGTTTGGTGGATGGGGTAAGCCATCTCTATTGTAGACGCGATAAGCCAATGATTAACGATGTTTTGTAAAAGTGTGCGTTCAACAAAAGAAAACAACATAGTGTGAGAGTTGGCAGGAGGAAGTATGAGATTGGGGCAGGTTGAAGGTGATTGGGGCAGGTAATAGGTGATTAGGACAGACAGAAGGTGGGGGGGGCAGGTAGAAGGGATTGGGGCAGGTACAAGGTGATTGGAGCAGGTAAAAGGTGATTAGGGCAGACAGAAGGTGGGAGGTGATTGGGTCTGGTAGAAGGTGATTATGGCAGGTAGAAAGGGTAGGAGCAGGTAGATGTGACACTAATGTTGTAATTATGCAAATTTTGTTGTAAAACATTGGCAATTATATTAGATCTGTTAAAATGCGCTGGACAGATGGTAACTATTTTAAATGGGAAAGATGAATTTTTACGACGAGCTCACAGAGTTCGGCCTGAAAATACAGGGACATCACTCATTCTCATTCGTTGTCCGTTGTGTAAGTTGCTGCGCTCTGTAAGCTAGTATGCCATGTAAGCTCGTATGCTGTGCAAGCTAGTATACTGTGTTAGCTAGTATAATGTGTTAGCTAATATGCTGTGTTAGCTAATGCTGTGTTAGCTAGTACGCTGTGTTAGCTAGTATGCCGTCTAAGCAAGTATGCTGTGTTATCTAGTCTGCTGTGTAAGCTCGTATGCCGTGTAAGCTATTATGCTGTGTTAGCTAGTATGCTGTGTAAGCTCGTATGCCGTGTTAGCTAGTATGCTGTGTAAGCTCGTATGACATGTAAGCTAGTATGCTGTGTTAGCTAGTATGCTGTGTTAGCTAGTATGCCGTGTAAGCTAGTATGCCGTGTAAGCTAGTATGCTGTGTAAGCTGGTATGCTGTGTTAGCTCGTATGCTGTGTTAGCTAGTATGCCGTGTAAGCTAGTATGCCGTGTAAGCTAGTATGCTGTGTTAGCTAGTATGCCGTGTAAGCTAGTGTGCTGTGTTAGCTAGTGTGCTGTGTTAGCTAGTGTGCTGTGTAAGCTAGTGTGCTGTGTTAGCTAGTATGCCGTGTAAGCTAGTATGCTGTGTTAGCTAGTATGCCGTGTAAGCTAGTATGCTGTGTAAGCTAGTATGCTGTGTTAGCTAGTATGCCGTGTAAGCTAGTGTGCTGTGTAAGCTAGTGTGCTGTGTTAGCTAGTGTGCTGTGTAAGCTAGTGTGCTGTGTTAGCTAGTATGCCGTGTAAGCTAGTATGCTGTGTTAGCTAGTATGCCGTGTAAGCTAGTGTGCTGTGTTAGCTAGTGTGCTGTGTAAGCTAGTATGCTGTATTAGCTAGTATGCCGTGTTAGCTAGTATGCCGTGTAAGCTAGTATGCTGTGTAAGCTAGTGTGCTGTGTTAGCTAGTATGCCGTGTAAGCTAGTATGCTGTGTAAGCTAGTTTGCTTTGTAAGCTAGTATGCCGTGTACGCTGGTGTGCTGTGTTAGCTAGTATGCTTTCTAAGCTAGTGCAATGTGTAAACTGATTCAAAATGTTAGTTGTGAAATAACACATGTTTTACACACACATTTTTTAAAAACTTTTCTGCCCATCGGCTTTGTTGTTTAACCATAATTATGTTCTTACATTTTTAAACTGTTACACCATTTGCATAATTGTGCAACTAAAGGACACGATAAAACTAAATGACGAATCAATAGGACCCACATAGAAACAAAAACACAATCAAACAACAGGTGTAACGAGTTATGGCAAAATGGAGTGGGGTTAGGCCAGCGGTTCTCAACCTTCCTAATGCTCCGACCCCTTAATACAGTTCCTCATGTTGTGGTGACCCCCGAACCCTAAAATTATGTTCGCTGCTACTTCATAAATATGTTGTTGTTTTTTTCTCTGATGGTCTTAGGCGACCCCTGTGTAAGGGCGTTCGATCCGACAAAGGAGATCGCGACCCACAGGTTGAAAACCGCTGAGTTAGTTGAACAGAATTTAGCGTAGAGTAGACAGAGAGCGCCACACAATAACACACAAACACGCAAGTCGTTCATTGAACTGAAGTCGATAATTTATTACCGATATTTACGTTTGAAGTCAGCCTCGCACCTCATGCATTCAATTCATTTAAAAACAAGTGGTTTTTTTTTATTGGTATATATATCTACATTATATTTTATCTCAACTTCATAACAAAATTTCCCATCATTACGACGAGGTTTCAAAGAGTACATAATACACCAACAAAAACACCCAGTGATCGGGCTATGTTATAAATGTAAAGGCTTAATGAGGCTGTACTAGATCTATCTGGCGTGTGTGAGGGGGTATTCAACAATAGGACCAAGGCATACATACACTTTAGTTTGGTAACAAAGTTGACTTATAAGTCTGTATAAAATATGTACATTTATGACGAAGGTTTCTGGGCGTAAAGCATATAAATCATACGCGTACACATATGTTATATGTCTTTGTGTAAAACAGCTGCAAACAGAGTTTTATAACATCAATCGATATGTACAAACATATACAGCTTTCGAACATGTATAGCTGTGCCAAATACTTTGAAGTACCCAGGAATATGGGCTATTAAAAAAATAGCATTATAACAGTGCCCACTACTTAGACACAAGGGCAACTGAAAGCTAACACTATAGCAGTGCCCACTACTTAGAAACACCCCCACAATAAGGGCTATTGAAATCCAACACTGTAACAGTGCCCACTACTAAGAAACACCCCCACAATAAGGGCTATTGAAATCCAACACTGTAACAGTGCCCACTACTTAGAAACACCCCCACAGTAAGGGCAATTTTTTTGGATATAAACAATGGATGGGAATGTGTTTTTTAAAATAAGACTAGTCAATAGTTGATATAAATGTTGATAAGGTGTTATCAAACCCAACATGAGTCCGTCAAGCATGTCCTTTTGCGGTTAAAAATACATTTATTTGACTTTACATATTTTGTAACTTTTTTTTTTTTTTTGAGTAATGGGGACTAAATGTTGTGCTTTTTTAAGCTACACAAATAAAAGTCCAAATGTTCTAATGGGACTTAATGATTTTGACGTTCTGGTGCAACACAATTGCTCTGATGGTGCTTAATGATATGTCCGGTCAACACGTAATGTGGCCTGGTTGTGATAAATTAACGTGTTTGCAATTGAGTGGACGGTAGATCGTAGAAGGTCTGTCCAGCAGCTGTGTCTGACGCCCTGTCGCATCCATTGAAATAAGCCATTCAATCCCTGTCATAAGAGTGTCGGACTGCGACAAAGCTTTCAAGTACATTAATTAGACACACAAACATGTATAAACAATTTAAGTTCTGCTTTAATAATTATCACACATAATACAAATTAAATGTAATGGTTTCGGCAAATTCCTTCATCATTAAACTTTTTTTATATAAGTATATACAAAATGTATACATATTATATAATGTAAATTTAATGTATGCCTAATGTATACCTATATGAATATTTTTTTGTACCGTACTGGTGAAGGCATTTGCCGAAACTTGTAAGTCTCTTCATGTACTGTTGATATCTGTCAGCGTTGTCAATGTTACCGAGACTTGAGTCCAGAGTTGTCTACACACTGTTGGATGTGCTCACATTGTTAGTCCAAGAACACTTTTAAAGTAGTCTTGACCGAGAAGCGGTGATGGAATGAGTGGCGTAGATTGTACACAGTTGGGTATAAATATATCTTTGAAAAGTTAACAGGATTTTGGTCCATTGACAACTGTCACAAAGCTACAACAAAATTTTGCAACAAATGACAAGATTGAAAAAACGTTGTTAAATTATTTCTAACAGTCAGAGAGATTTCACATGTTTCTCCTAACAGAGAGATTTCACATGTTTCTCAAACAACTTATCAATAAATCTAAATTATTTTGGCGCGTCTCGGACTATCAATGTTTTTGTTTAACATGAGGCGCGCAAAATGAAATTTGGGCCTGTGCGCAAAATTGTAGGTTACAGGGCAAAGTTATTATTTAAGAGACTATCACTGATTAATTCCTGTGCTAAATTATTTATTGTCCAAGATATAAACTATGAAACAGTGATTTATTAAATTTTATGTAATAATTTTTGAACGAAGGGATTTTGAAATATTTCGTCTCTCTTTTGAGGCGTCTAGTAAAATCAGGCCCGTTCTTAGGCATACGCTAACTACGCATCCGCGTAGGGCCCCGAACGTGAGCGGGCCCCCGTGAGGCGCCCTCGATCCCCGGTTTTTTTTTAACTGGCCCTGCAGCCGTCTGCAGTGGTCGATGGTGTTTTCTCCTCAGCTCGAGGGAGCTCCACCCCGGACCCCCCTTCCGGGGCCCCCAACCTACGCTCCATGCTTAGGGCCCCCAAACTCCTAAGAACGGCTCTGATAAAATATGAACATTATTACAAAAAAAAAAAAAAAAAAAAAAAAAAAAAAAAAAAAAAAAAAAAAAAAAAAAAAAAAAAAAAAAAAAAAAAAAAAACAAAAAAAAAAAAAAAAAAAAAAAAACAAAAAAAAAAAAAAAAACAAAAAAAAAAAAAAAAAATAAAAAAAAAAAAAAAAAAAAAAAAAAAAAAAAAAAAAAAAAAAAGCCAATTAAGAAAAAAATGAAACACCAAGCACCTTACAGTATACAATGAGTAAGCCATACAGTATACAATGAGTAAGCCATGAAAATAAAAATGTCCTTTTTAAAAACCTCAAATAACACTTGCGCCTTAAAAAAAAAAAAAAAAAATGAATCGGTCTAAAAAAATCAATGTGGTTCACATGCATGCCAATTGAACATGAAATTCACAGTGGCGTAAACAAACCATAACGACAGGTAGCAAAAAGTCTAAGCCATGTTTTAGCGCGTCATGAAGACAAACAGTTTCCTGTTGCTGTGGCTGACGGGCTAAATATCAAGGAGGTCATCTGTCCCGCTTGATGTGGACTTTAAGGGTAAACAGATCGACCATCCTGATGAGACAATCAGAGATTTCAAAGAGCTCATTCGCCTTCACATTCAGTCCTCCGTATTCTAGGATTCAGGTTACACCGTCCCCCAGAGATGGTCGAAGAGTGGGCTGTAATTTAAATTATCCGTACAATTGCTCCATTCCGCTCTTACAGGACGACGCGACGTGTCCTTCAGAGCCCCCCCCCCCCACGGTCTCAAACTTTGTTCTGGTTCTTCATTCCCCGAAATCTGGCTCCGTTACTCCGTGTTACCTTTACTCCGTGACACCGTTAGTTCGTAACAGCGTTACTTCGTGCCACCTTTACTCCGGGACACCGTTACTCCGTGACACCATTACTCCGGGACACTGCTACTCCGTGATACCATTACTCCGGGACACCGCTACTCCGTGACACCATTACTCCGGGACGCCGCTACTCCGCGACATCATTACTTCGTGACGCCACTACTCCGCGACACCGTTACTTCGTGACGCCGCTACTCCGCGGCACCGTTACTTCGTGACGCCGCTACTCCGTGGCACCGTCACGTCTCGACGCCACAATAAGAATTCAGGACTCGTAACGAATTGACACCTCGTATCTAAAACAATGTGTTTAAAAAATAAATTTCATTTCATTTAGAATTTAGAACATAATCGATTATCTCAAAAAGGAAACATCACAGTTCCATAAAAATGCATCGTTATTGCTACACACTGGAGATCGAGCCATAGTCAACAGGGGTGACGTAGTTGTTATGTAAATGTTTACAGCATTGACGCGGCGGTTCTCAAGCACGCGGCCACAGACATCCGCCGAACCACCGTCACAACAAACGCAATTATGTAATCATTATTTTTTATTTATTTTTTTAAACACGGAAGTAAGCTTAAATATTTATCTGATATATTTTATTTATTCCAACAAAAAAAAAAAACACAAAAAAAGGCAATGTGTTCTTTTCTTCTTCTCCAGTTTTTAAAGAAACTCTAGCATAGATTGTTCAGTCACTATTGTACGTAAAGGGTAGTCTCCCCACTCCAATTTCCAAAAGAGAGTCTTCAAGTACTCTTCCGTCGAAATGGATTTCATCGGATCAGAATCACCGCGTCAATGCCAGCCGATACTAAAAAAAATAAAATTCCCTATTGGATTTGGTAGGCGAGAAAGAGAGGAGCGGGGGGAGGGGGGAACAGTAAGTTAAATGGGGGACAAAAGTGGTGGGGAATGACGTGGGTGAAGCAAATGTTGGGGCAGGCATGTACACAAGATTATATGTTTCACAGGTAATCATGCGCGGGAATTCGGTGTAATTGGTGCGCGTGACTCTTGGCGCGTTGGGACAAACAAAACCCGGTCTATAACCAACGCCATTGGCTGAATAATAGAGTTTGTAGTTCCGAGCTTAAGGCTGAGCTCCGAGCAAAAGTCGCATTGATCGTGACAATACAGTGTCCCTCAGGAATACAAGTCATCAAATACTTTTAAGTAAATAACTATTGTAACCGGGAAGATACTATTGGTTCACCGTAGTTTCTTCCTGTCGACCTTTGTGCTACATCAACATCTTGCCTAAGAAAAAAAAAACACACAAAAAACCCATCTATTTGCATTACAAATAATTTTTAAATACATTATTCATCCACAGCCAATCCACGAATATATATTTCGTATCTACTTTGAATCTTTTTCGGAAGGTTATATTTGATCGGTTATACGTCACCGAAGGTCGGGGGAAAGTCGACGTCATCGTGTATATTGTCGCTCTCCAAAGCGAGGGCGAGTTTTTCAAAACTTCCGGGAGAATCACACGCGTCAATCTGATCATCCACGCCCTCCTTGCTGATCACATCCGTTTCGGTGAACTCGACGCTCCGGGACAGAAATCCGTTTCTGTTACCCCGGGGAGTTCTCGAAACTTCCGAAACTTCGAATGAATTGGAATCGACGTTTCTAGAATTGACGAGTCGAAGCTTCAACCACTTGGGCCGCACCGTTTCACGGGGGCAGAACATGGCGGCGAAGGTCGCTCTGAACTGAGTGCTCATGGTGCAGTAGAGAACAAAGTTGACGGCGTTGTTGGTCAGGGCCATGAGGTCAAAAAGGTCGCCGAGCTTGAAGTACACGACGTTGGTGAAGCACGTCACGAAAATGTTCATCAGGGTCAGGATGCCCTGGGGCAGCTCGGTCAGTGTGAAGAGGACGACGATGGCCAGCAGCATCCTCGTGATCCGGTTGTGCTCTCCCGTCTTGTCGGATTCAGCCTTGCGTCCTTGGGATTTGAGCTTCAGCCTCTTCCTGTAGGCTTTGTGCAGTGCGTGGATGAGCAGCAGCGTCAGCGTGGTCAGCATGAAACACGGGACGAGTTTGATCAGGACGGCCTGCAGCCAGTTGTTACCCTGCACGAGGAGCTCGTCCGCCGGCGTTTTTTGTCGTATAGTCGGGTAGTAGTAGACGGTGATTGAACGCGCGCGGGTCGTGGTTTCAATCGGGAGGTTTGTCGAGCTCATTGCTGAAAGCATGCGCGACTGGGCGGTGGGCTCGCTACTGTTGGGTGTTTCGATGGAGACGGTGTCGTAGGAGTTCACGGCACAGTTGGGGATACAGATGACCAGGGTCAGTAGAATCACAACGAGCACGACGCCGCGAGCCCGCCGCTGACTGCAGTAGTGGACACCACTGGTGGGCATGCAGATGTAGATGTAGCGAAAGATGGCCAGCGCGATGGTCAGCCAGATGGCCACGGTGTGACAGACTATGCTGAAGCTGGCGTGAAACAGCAGTAAGCAGATCCAGTAAAAATGAGGTGAACTAAACGGGGGCCGGGCTGGGTCTCCGGGGTCCATGACGTAGAAGTGGAGAGCGAACGGAAGGTACTCCAGCATCGTCAGGAGATCGGCCACGGCCAGCCAGAGCAGGAGTGTGTTGGTGCTGGACGCCATGTTCTTCCGGGTGAGCACGAGGATGTTAGCCGAGTTGGCTAAAACGCCAAACAGGCAGACGGCCACGGCGATGTAGCCGTGAACCTGGCTGAAGCGCGTGGAGAACTCCAGGAGCCCGCGGCTCGTCTCATTGCTCACGAAACCTGGAATGTCCTGGACGTAGTCGCAGCTCTGCTCGGCGTGCATCTGGAGGACGGCGCTTGTAATCTCCTCTTGTTGCATCACTGTGCTCTGTTCCATTTCGAAGCGTTCATGTAAAGACGCCTGCTCTCAAGTGGTCACGCTAATAACTTCCACGCCGAGAGCTCGCAGCACAAAGGTTCATCGTTTGAAATCGTCGCTGTTGAAGTGTGGGCTGTCCCCTTCATTTCCCATTCGAATTAAGATGTCTCCGAATGTTCACACACTCACACACACAGGGCTGACCTCCCGAGGATTCGATACAACAACGACAGAATCGCTTTCTCAATTCGGCCCTTCCTGCCTTGAGAGTACACGCGCCCCTAACCTTTGGAAGAAAAAGTGTAGATCACAATAAATATCTTTGTCTTTTGTGCACGTCAGAATTCGTGTCATGGACAATCAGTGCAGGTGTTTGTGAATGTGAGAATCGCGTTTAAAAATACAGAAAGATTTTACAAATTAATACCCTCATTTCCACGCTACTCTTTCGTGCCGAGTAATCGGAACCGAATGAGAGCGTAAACGATTCCGGCTAAAAAAAAAAGACCAACCGATTATAATGTCGACATTTCGATTCTCCACCAGACAGTAACAATGTTTTTCAACCTCGCACACTAATTTTCCTCCAGTTAAACAAATTTAATTTTAGAGGCTCTCAATTGGGAAACGTTGACGTATTTCGTAACTTAGATCAATACAGCCCCCCTCCCCCCCCCCCCCCCACTCCCCCAATACACACACAAGACAAGCAAAAACAACCAAACAAAAAAAAACAAACTGTTGTGGTAAATAGTATTTGTTTAACACAATTTCGTTACCCGCGTCTTGACATCGGGGCGCTGACCTTTAGAAACGTTTACAAATTCAATTAAAAATGTATACCCACGCCAAGGAAGGTGATCACCATCGCGCCTGTACTGCATTGAGATATGGTTCTGGCAGCTCCTATAACCTATAGCTCGAAAAAATACTAAAGGCTTTGGGGTTACATGCGTATCTGCCTCACCTGCACGCCACTTTGGAACAGTTACACGGTAAGCGTGGTGATTTCTGACCGATCTCTTCTTCCTTTTCACCCTAAACTAATGAGATCAAGTGACGTATAGGGGTAGAGGCTACCTGCCTGTAATCATTAATGGTCCACTGGAGCTTTTCATGACGAGTTTCCTGCAACATTTATTCAATCAACGCACATTATCTAAGTGCGCAATGTCTCTCCCACACAATCTCTCTCCCGCACAATGTTTCTCCCACGAAATGTCTCTCCCACACACTTTCTCTCCCACACACTATTCTCCCACACAATATCACTCCCACACAACGTCTCTCCCACGAAATGTCTCTCCGACATATTATCTGTCCCACACAACGCCTATCCCACACAGCACCTCTCCCGTGAGATGTCTCTCCCACACAATTTCTCTCCTACACAATGTCTCTCTCTCACGACGATTCTTACGACCAGTAATTGTTGCTGATTATTTTCAAGCTTTACTGAGATAAACAAAATAAATAAATATGTTGAGCACTGTTCAAATGAGTCAACGAATGATATGCCGACCGCCACGCATCAACATGTCTCTCATAAAGCAGGGCCAAACATCACATTACACATACACGATAAACACCAATACATAGTGATTTATCAGATTACACATACACCATACACACCAATGCATAGTGATTTATCACATTACACATACACCATACACACCAATGCATAGTGATTTTTCACATTACACGTACACGATAAACACCAATACATAGTGATTTATCAGATTACACATACACCATACACACCAATGCATAGTGATTTATCACATTACACATACACCATACACACCAATGCATAGTGATTTATCACATTACACATACACGATAAACACCAATACATAGTGATTTATCAGATTACACATACACCATACACACCAATGCATAGTGATTTATCACATTACACATACACCATACACACCAATGCATAGTGATTTTTCACATTACACGTACACCATACACACCAATACATAGTGATTTATCACATTACACGTACACGATACACACCAATACATAGTGATTTATCCCATTACACATACACGATACACACCAATACATAGTGATTTATCACATTACACGTACACAATGCACACCAATACATAGTGATTTATCACAATACACATACACGATACACACCAATACATAGTGATTTATCACATTACACATACACGATACACACCAATACATAGTGATTTATCACATTACACGTACACCATACACACCAATACTTAGTGATTTATCACATTACACATACACGATACACACCAATGCATAGTGATTTATCACATTACACATACACGATACACACCAATACATAGTGATTTATCACATTACACATACACGATACACACAAATGCATAGTGATTTATCACATTACACATACACGATACACACAAATGCATAGTGATTTATCACATTACACATACACGATACACACCAATGCATAGTGATTTATCACATTACACATACACGATACACACAAATGCATAGTGATTTATCACATTACACATACACGATACACACCAATGCATAGTGATTTATCACATTACACATACACGATAAACACCAATAAAATCAACAATCAACGGTTGCTATTGCTTCCAGACGGCTTTACTCGAACTGTAAGGAACACAAAGTCCAATAAATTAAACTTTTTTTTTTTTTAACCAAACGACACGTTCTCATAACGTGTGCTTTTTTATGCAACGTACAAATGTAATACACTACCCTGTTTTATGTGTTTGAAAGGGACAAGCGTACCCAAGCGCCGGGAAAAATTTCTTCACCATTCGCATCACATCACGTGCAGCGGTTTAATGTTTTTTTCGGTGTCCAGGCGATCTCATAACTCGTCTGGTCTGGTCATCACGTCTAGACAAGCCATCGGTCTGTGTGTCCAAAAATTAAGGTGCACAACCCGAGAACTGCAGCAGAGTGTCGGACCCCCCCCCCCCTTTTTTTTTCCTCCACCAACCCCCCTCCCCCGCTTGCATGCGTCATAAAGCGCGCGAAGTGCCTCGTAACCAATANGGTCTGGTCATCACGTCTAGACAAGCCACCGGTCTGTGTGTCCAAAAATTAAGGTGCACAACCCGAGAACTGCAGCAGAGGGTCGGACCCCCCCCCCCCTTTTTTTTTCCTCCACCAACCCCCCTCCCCCGCTTGCATGCGTCATAAAGCGCGCGAAGTGCCTCGTAACCAATATGCACAAGTGAACTCATCAAAAAGGAATCTTTTCTCTTACAAGGTTCGCGAGCAAGTCTGAAGGGGCGGATAAATTTCATTTGCGACCATAAATTTTGAGCGACGCACCCAAATCATACGTTTAGCCTCGCCGGCCCCTCTGCATGAAAGGATGGATAGGTCGGGCATAAATCACACGCTCGGGTTTCTATGGCGACGAATCATCAGGAAGCGCTTGTCCTTCCCGCGCCTGCTCATTTAACAAGTGAAAACCGGATCTGACCATTGCATTCTGGGGCGAGCAATAAAAAAGAAAAAAAAAAGTTTCAGCGTTTGGTTGCTATGGCGACGAATAAGCTCTACGTCATCAAACTAATCAAGCGGAAAGAAGAAAAAAAACAGCGTAACGCTATAACCTAAACACATCCTGCAAATAATGGACTATAGCAACCACGGTGTTTGCATTGTGACAATCAGTGCGCTAAGGGCGGAGTGGGGGTCGGGGGGGGAGGGGTTGAAAGGGGTAAACAAGGTTGATTCAATCCATGCGGTTTACAACGCATATCAGTTTTGTTGACTCTCTCGGCAGACATGTGACCATGCGAAACATTACATAGGAGTATCTCGACCGGTGGGTGACAGTCCATAGGGCAGCACGGTGCTCGGTTGCTTCATATTGCTACACACCACCCAGAGCTAGCGTCGCGGTCAATATTGCTACACACCACCCAGAGCTAGCGCCGTGGTTCATATTGCTACACACCACCAAGAGCTAGCTACGCGGTTCATATTGCTACACACCACCCAGAGCTAGCGCCGCGGTTCATATTGCTACACACCACCCAGAGCTAGCACCGCGGTTCATATTGCTACACACAACCCAGAGCTAGCGCCGTGGTTCATATTGCTACACACCACCCAGAGCTAGCGCCGCGGTCCACATTGCTACACACCACCCAGAGCTAGCACCGTGGTTCATATTGCTACACACCACGCAGGGCTAGCGCCGTGGTTCATATTTCTACACACCACCCAGAGCTAGCACCACGGTCCACATTGCTACACACCACCCAGAGCTAGCACCGCGGTTCATATTGCTACACACAACCCAGAGCTAGCGCCGCGGTTCATATTGCTACACACCACCCAGAGCTAGTACCGCGGTTCATATTGCTAAACACCACCCAGAGCTAGCGCCGTGGTTCATATTGCTACACACCACCCAGGGCTAGCGCCGTGGTTCATATTGCTACACTCCACACAGAGCTAGCACCGCGGTCCATATTGCTACACACCACCCAGAGCTAGTACCGCGGTTCATATTGCTACACACCACCCAGAGCTACCGCCTTGGTTCATATTGCTACACACCACCCAGAGCTAGTACCGCGGTTCATATTGCTACACACCACCGAGAGCTAGCGCCGCGGTCCATATTGCTACACACCACGCAGAGCTAGCTCCGCGGTCCATATTGCTACACACCACCCAGAGCTAGCGCTGCGGTCCATATTACTACACACCACCCAGAGCTAGTACCGCGGTTCATATTGCTACACACCACACAGAGCTAGCGCTGCGGTCCATATTACTACACACCACCCAGAACTAGTACCGCGGTTCATATTGCTACACACCACCCAGAGCTAGCACCGCGGTCCATATTGCTACACACAACCCAGAACTAGTACCGTGGTTCATATTGCTACACACTACCCAGAGCTAGCACCGCGGTCCATATTGCTACACACCACCCAGAGCTAGCCCCACTGTTTATACTGCTACACACCACTCAGAGCTAGCACCGCAGTCATCAGCCTGTTGAAACGACGTGACACATTTCACTTGTTTTGTTTATACAGTCCCTAAACAAGTGGACCGTTTATAACTGTAATTTAGTTTCCAATTTAAGCACTCCCTGAATTTAAAATCTGAATAATTTAATATAGATGTAATGAAGACTGCGTACGATTCAAACTTTAATTTAAAAAAAAAAACACACACACAAATTCTGAAAATAAGACTAGAATTTAGCCGTGAATATAGTCTTCAATTTAACCTTGAATATAGCTTTACATATAGCCTTGAATATATCCTTCAATTTAGCCTTGAATCTAACTGTGAATATAGCCTTCAATATAGCCTTAAATATAGCCTTGAAAATCTCAAGCTTTTTAACATTATTACAGTCGAACCCGCTTTTCTCAACCTCAGTTAACTCGCCAGCCTTGTTATGTCGACGTTTTTGAAGTGAAACAGCCCAATTCTCTCTTTGTCTTAGCATTTTCTCCTCGGTTATGTCGATTCTTTTATGTCGCCGAACCCTGATATCTCGAGCACAAAAGGCGGCCAAATTTGCCACTTAACCTCGGTTATCTCGATCCAATCGCCAGCTTTTGAACATTATATACCCCACGAACGTGCCTAATGCCAACTGTAGTAATTGAAATGAAATGACAATATCGTTGTCCTCGCAATTCACTTCACACAGCAAGAAGCGAGGAGCGAGAGGCTTGCAAACAGAAGGGAGAAGTCGCAGTACCAGTTCTATTTATAGCCAACCCGCTTGCCCTTTATGATTAATAGGCGTTCGCGCGTTCTTAGAGGTTGATTTTTTTTTTTAACCCAAAATCCATATTTTAATAAACTGAACTGGCGAATCCGGAGCGAGAGAAAATCAAACTCGCGAATCCGGAGCTGAAAAATATTTAGCCTCACGAATCCAGCGCTCCGGGATTATCCGGAAAAGAGGCACCCGACACATGCCTTGTGTTGTTAGCAAACATGTACGTACATTTTAAAAGCATGCCGATCACTTCATCAAAGAAACTGCGGTAATGCTGTTGTGTAAGAGAAAAAAGAATCCCCAAAAAAACCGTGCCTGTACATTCTCATTTATAAACGCACATCGTGTACTTTATGAAATTTCAATCACATATTAATAAATTGCCACCATATCGGTTTTCGGTTATCTCGATCATCAGTTATCTCGACACTTTTTGGAAAACCCC
Source organism: Lymnaea stagnalis (assembly GCA_964033795.1). Taxonomy (NCBI): domain Eukaryota; kingdom Metazoa; phylum Mollusca; class Gastropoda; family Lymnaeidae; genus Lymnaea; species Lymnaea stagnalis. The sequence continues at coordinate 217,323 of CAXITT010000062.1, forward strand.
GAGGCCGTCGGCATAACCGGGTTCTACTGTATTATTTATTATTATTATTACAGTGATCTTATATAGCGCGGCACACTAGCCTAATGCTAGGCTCACCGTCCCATAAGACGTCAAAAAATAATTTAATTTTCCTTAATGGCAAGGAAAACGAAATATTTTTGTTTCTAAAGGCTCAGAAATCTGGACATTCTCGGTTCCTTATAGACAAGACATGAAGGCTTTGTGTAGTAAATCAAAATATTGGAGAAATTTTAGAAAACAAAATGGAAGGAAAAAAACATTTGTGTTTGAGTAATAGAAAAAAAAATGTGTGTAATGTTGATTTGTGATATTTGTCCTTAGATCACGCGAACAGGCGATTAATTCGTTTTGACAGTTGGATTACAATTGACGCATGCGCCGGGAGCAGGAAATAGTCGCCCCCGTCACAAAACACGGTGGCCATTTTCCCCCTTCGTCGGTAAAGCCTCGGATCACGTCAGTCAAAACATGGCGGCCATTTTCCCCCTTCATCCCGTAAAGCCCCGGATCACGCCAGTTTATAATTAACGGTGCTCGTTGCCCCATCAGGGGCGTAGTTTATGACATCGCGCAGCTGGCCAGAACCCTGGGTAAATTTGTTGACTCAACCCCCGGGACTCTGTTTACCTAACTTGTTAACTCTGGCGAGAGCCTCCCCAAGCTTGTTAACACTGGCCAGTGCCTCCCACACGGACTGGACTTCAGATGTCATTCAAGTGTGTGCGCGTGTGTGTGTGCGTGTGTGTGCGTGTGTGTGTGTGTGTGTTTGTATCTGTGAGTAATTCCCATGAACCATTAAATCACCATTATTAAAACAGCCTTTCTGACCACTGTTATAAATTATCAACAATGTTACTTGTTACTTTGTCAATATTTAAAAAAAACCAACCGTTCATTAAAAAATCAACAACACACCCCTTTTTGCCAGAAATTCACATACGGCACAATGGCTCGTTCAGGACACATTTCAAGACACAATTCCTCGTTCTCAACACATTTCAAGACACAATTCCTCGTTCTCAACACATTTCAAGACACAATTCCTCGTTCTCAACACATTTCAAGACGAAATTCCTCGTTCTCAACACATTTCAAGACACAATTCCTCGCTCTCAACACATTTCAAGACATGTGCCACTGTCTCCAAAAAAAAGAATAAAAAAAAAGAAAAATAAAAAAATCAATTCCCATCGTAACATCCCCGTCATTTTATCACATAATTTTGAAATTATAGAAAATGCTTTAAAACATGCTTCAATCTACGTAGCTGTAGCTCGTTACTTGAAAAAAAAATATTTAAAAATATAATAATGCCCAAAACCCTATGAAAATAATTAATAAAATATTCGATTTTAATTGAAATAATGTAATATTAATTTTAAAAACAAATTAATCTTCTATACTATTATTATGAAAGCCCATAGTAGTGATCACTAACTGTTCGGCAAGTTCTGCCGTGACACCATCCTTGTTGGGGTAGGACACATATGTCAGGGACCAAGTTCAAGACGCCATTACTGTGTGAATAATTTACAATGACGAAGGAAAGCATTACCGCTCTGTCACAGAGCCCTATATTTGGTCAATTACCAATGACTAGGTCCTTGAAGGAAAGAAGGGGCGTAAAATGGAAAAGTGGTGGGCGGTGGGGGCGGAGACACTGTTTATAAACGGAAACCCATTTCCTTCGAAGGACTTCTGGGGGGTCCTCACACTTTTTTGTGTGGTCTTGCCCAAATATACACCCTCATCCCATCTCCGACCCTAACACCATCCTGATTTTAATCAAGAAGTAATTTGGAAGAAAGAAAATTTAATTTATTTCACATTGGAGTCATCTCCCTCATTCTACCCTCCCCTTGTTTTTGACGCCCTAAAGTTGGGGGGGGGGCATGCTCACACTGTTTTGGAACATCTGTTTGACCCAGTCAAAAGCGTTTTGGCTTTCCTGCAAATGAATGGGGGCGCACACTCGTATGACTGCAGTGTAGAGATAATGGCTGCGATATGGAGCAGGAGAGACCGTACTCACTCGTTCTTGATACTGAGTTGTGTCGTTCAGTCCTAGTTTTATTCACTCTGCAATATTTGAAATGGAAGTAGCTGCACTGAGGACTCTGTTTTATCAAAGGGACAAACGTATCCCGCAAGTTGAAAGGGTCTAAAATAGACTTCATAATGTCTAATGACTTCCAAGCCTTGAAAGAGTCTTAAATCCTTCACTCAATCAGTGGGCCTAAAATACCATGTAAGACCAAAAGTGTCTAAAATGGACTTCATAATTTCTGACTAGCCCGCGTCATGAAAGGGTCTTAAATCCCTCACGAAATCGGTGGGTCTAAAATACCATGTAAGACCAGAAGTGACTAAACTAGACTTCATAGTGTCTTACAAGCCCGCGTCTTGAAAGGGTCTTAAATCCCTCATGAAATCAGTGGGTCTAAAATACCATGTAAGAAAAGAAGTGTCTAAACTAGACTTCATAATGTCTGACAAGTCCAAGCTTTGAAAGAGTCTTAAAATCCTTCACTGTGTCTAAAAAGCCCGTGCATGGAAAATGTCTTAAGCTACTCATGAAATCAGTGGGTCTAAAATACATTTTAAGTTCAAACGTGTCTAAAATAGACTTTATAATGTCTAACAAGCCCGCGCCTTGAAAGAGTCTTAAATTCCTCATGCAGTCAGTGGTTCTAAAATACCATGTAAAATAAAACATGTCTAAAATACACTTTATAGTGCCTAACCGTCCGTGCCTTTCTCATGAAGTCTGTGGGTCTAAAATAGGTTGAGAGTTCTGTCCGGCCATAATACGTCTAGTTGTAGTCTAAACAAACTCATGCCATTTGTTTTCAAAGAGTCCATTGTCTTGTCAAGGTGGTATGGGTTACTCTATTTTCCTAACATATTCCACTAGAGACATCCGGACACCAAAAGTCACAAGTAACCCCCGATCTTTGTCTTCTAAAATTATAAACGATAAATGGGTCACTTAAAGTTAAGATGTGATTTTTTTAAAAATGACTTAAACTAACCCCACCAGATGGATCTAATTAATCCTCTAGGTTTCTTGTACAAATCCAGAGTCAAAGAGCTCACCGCATAGCATGAAAATCATTTCATGACCCTTATCCGGTAATGACAAATTTAATTTACCATCAATCCCACAATTGAATGTAATCATAAACTTAATTTACCATCAATCCCTCAATGGAATGTAATCATAAACTTAATTTACCATCAATCCCACAATGGAATGTAATCATAAACTTAATGTACCATTAATCACACAATGTAATGTAATCATAAACTTAATTTACCATTAGTCCCACAATGTAATATAATCATTAACGTAATTTACTATCAATCCCACAATGTAATATAATCATAAACTTAATTTACGATTAATCCCACAATGTAATATAATCATAAACTTAATTTATCATTAATCCCACAGTGTAATATAATAATAACCTTAATTTACCAATCAATCCCGCAATGGAATGTAATCATAAACTTAATGTATCATTAATCCCACAATGTAATGTAACCATAAACGTAATTTACCATCAATCCCACAATGTAATGTAATCATAAACGTAATTTACCATCAATCCCACAATGGAATATAATCATAAACTTAATGTACCATTAATCCCACAATGTAATGTAATCATAAACTTAATTTACCATTAATCCCACAATGTAATGTAATCATTAACGTAATTTACCACCAATCCAACAATGTAATATAATCATAAACGTAATTTACCATCAATCCCACAATGTAATGTAATCATAAACGTAATTTACCATCAATCCCACAATGTAATATAATCATAAACTTAATGTACCATTAATCCCACAATGTAATGTAATCATAAACTTAATATACCATTAATCCCACAATGTAATGTAATCATTAACGTAATTTACCATTAATCCCACAATGTAATATAATCACAAAATTAATTTTCCATCATTCCCATAATGTAATATAATCCCAAAGTTAATTTACCATCAATTCCACAATGTAATATAATCGCAAACTTAATTTACCATCAATCCCACAATGTAATGTAATCATAAACTTGATTTCCCTTTAGTCCCACAATGTAATGTATACCTTCCAATAAATTAAATTCTTGATCTGCAGCATAAACAACAACATTTGCACACTACGTGTAGTCATTAAACTCAATCGGTGTCGCATGAACGGGTTTCATTGTGACACTGCTGTCATTAGAGCTTTAGACCCTTACTGTGACTGCTGCCCGGGGCTTCAATCTTCGGACATACGTGTAACGCCCCACGCACACGGTGATTCTCCTGGAATTGAACGGCTTGAGACAACCCGTCTACCTGGTCATTTACCTGTACAACGTCATAGATGGTGTAATAGCGATACCGGGGTGGCAGTCTCAAATATTTATCAAACAGTTTAAAGGTGTGGGTTTAATTAAAATGCCCCCCCCCCCACAAACATGTTGGATCATTTGTTTATTTCTTTCATCAGATAGGATCTGACTTTGATCAACATTGTTTCGGTTTTATTTCTATAGTCAGTTATCATCTGACTTTAACTGACATTGTTTCTATTTTATTGCTGTCATCGGCTATCATCTGACTTTGATCGATTTTTTTTTCTATTTTATTTCTATAGTCAGATATCATCTGACTTTAATCGACATTGTTTCTATTTTATTTCTATAGTCAGACAAAATCTGACTTTAATCGACACTGTTTCTGTTTTATTTCTGTCATCGGCTGTCATCTGACTTTCCTCGACATTCTTTCCCTTTTAAGCAGTGGCTCTACCAAATAGGAGAAAACATTCCAGAATGTCGATATTTTCACGCCGTACGCCGAAAATGTCCGTGTGCTTCAACACAATTGTCACAAATCAATATTGACCTCCCGGCAGAAAGTGTCATTTAGATGAGTACGCCATGTGAGAGCTTTTGTTAATTTAGTAGGAGGACCGAAGAGCCGTAGTGATACAAGGTAACAAAGTTAAAATACACCCGTTAGGTCATTCGGGTCTTATGAGCCGGCTAATGTTAAAAAAAAAAAAAAAAAAAAAAAAAAAAAAAAAAAATTGCCACAGTTGAGCCCCGTTGCTAAAATGATACACAACGAATTAACTAAAAAATATATAAAAATAAACAAGTTTTCTACTTATTATTATAACAAAACATACCGGCTTTTAATTCTTCATTTATAAAATAAAAATGTGTATTTGATTAAATATCGTGTTATATTTACACTTGCAATAAATAATTCTTGTTTTTTTTTTTGTTTGGGTTTGTTGTTATTTCCTTACGTTCTCAAAACATTTGATTTACTTCATACGCAATTTAAAACTTTTATCAAATCAGTAATTAAATTAAAACTAATTAAGGCGAGTATGAAATGTCACTTATCTTTTGCAGAAACTAATCTGCTGCAGAAGTCAGAAATAATCCTTCACACTGAACACGTGCATCTTGTGCAGTGTTATTTAAAAAAAAACAACAACAACAACACACCAACTTCTAACAATGCATCGGCTTCAAATCAGTCCATTTATTCCCCCACAAGACACCCCCCACAAGAAGATCACGTGACTGCCGAACACTTGCACCGTGACGTCGTCCATGCAGGCACCAATAAAATCACGTCCTCTTGCACGGCACATTTTCCATAAACTGCCCCGATAGGATAAATAAATTCTTTATACGTCATCAGCCATCACTCACACACACATCTTTTTTTTTTTTTTTTTTTTTTTTTTTTTTTTTTACAGCAAACTCATTTTTAAAGGGATTGACACTTTTATGTTCGCGGTGGGGGCTGCCCCCGTTGGCAGGACCCCCGGTGAGGACAAAATGGCGGAATAAAACGGCCAGAGAATCACAACGGCTCGTATAACGGAGCGGCTTGTTTCCCTGGGAAGAACATGAAGCCCTCTCGGCACCCCCCCCCACCCCCCGCACACGGGCAGGCTCATCTGCCTTGTTGGGAAGGGGTTGTTGTGAAGAGAGGGGACCAATCGCTTCCAAAGAAATCAAATATTCATTTATGACAAAGGGGTAGATGGGGGGTGTTGTCATATAATTGCCGTTTAAGAAATACGCTTTTGTAAATAAACACATGTGTTTGTAACTTTACATGGGGCGGGGGGGGCGGTATATTTATATATATGTATTTTATGCTGCTGTTTAAAAAACATGAACCGAGCTTGGGGGGAGGTGGGAGGAGTGGGGGGT
>CAXITT010000062.1:223712-237803 GCA_964033795.1 Lymnaea stagnalis
GGGGGGGGGGGGGGTGGAACGTGGTTCACCAGACCATTGCCTAGAGCCCTTGAGGCAACATATAATTATTAAACCAGCAGACATCCGTTGGTGCCCGTGGTGCCAGATGGTAGCGGTCCAAAGAGGGGGCGCGGTGGGGAACAAATTTAGATGATTACAACACTGGGGGTTTGAAGGGAAAGTGAAGGATTTCAGAGCAAGGCTCGTAGTGTTGAAGTCGTGATTTTAAAATGTGTTTCAATGTGGAAGTTTTAGATTCTTTTACGAACAAGTCTATTCAACAGGGGAGCAGAAAAAAGGGGTGCGGGGGGGGGGTACAAACGTTCACAGAGGGGGTACAAACGTTCACAGAGGGGGTGGGGTGAAGAGTTGCAGTAGCAACCTCGGGTGGGGTGAAGAGTTGCAGTAATGACCTCAGGTGGGGTAAAGAGTTGCAGTAGCGACCTCAGGTGGGGTGAAGAGTTGCAGTAGCGACCTCAGGTGGGGTGAAGAGTTGCAGTAGCGACCTCAGGTGGGGTGAAGGGTTAAAGTAGAGCCCTCAAACGAGTGTTTTAGTTAGCTTATAAACAACATGGGAGCATGACATCATAGTAGAAGGATAGACTCTGTGAGATTGGGATCTTAGTACAAGACCAGGCACAGAGAAGAATAGAAAGGAGGTTCAGATAGAGAGAGAAAAAGAGAGAGAGAGAGAGAGTTAGAGAAAGAGAGTTAGAGAGAGAGTTAGAGAGAGAGTTAGAGAGAGAGAGAGTTAGATAGAGAGAGAGAGAGAGATAGTTAGAGAGAGAGAGTTAGAGAGAGGGAGAGAGAGAGGGTTAGAGAGAGAGAGAGAGAGAGAGAGAGAGAGAGAAGGCTAGAAAGAGAGAGTGAGGTGAGAGAGATAGTGAGAGGATAAAGTGACAGGGGCATGAAGTCTTTGGAAAAAACTCGTTTGGATTAAGTAAAAGAATTTAAAAATGTCCTGGGAAGGAAATGGATGAAGTGGTGGAGGAAACATGGGAGATTAGAGATTATATAAAAATGAGAGAGTCGGAGAGAGAGAGAGAGAAAGGGGGAGAGAGAGAAAGGGTTGTAGAAAAGACGGACAGACGCATTTACGGATGGACGGTTGGATGGATGGGTGGGTGGGTTGATGCACAGATCGATAGATACACAGACAAACAGACTGATAGATAGATGATAGATAGATATAGATAGACATATAGATAGATATAGATAGACAGATAGATAGAGAGATAGATGGATGGATGGATGGATGGATCGATGGATCGATTGGATGGATGGATTGATGGATCAATGGATCGATGGATCGATGGTTGGATGGATCGATGGATCGATGGATCGATCGATCGATCGATGGATCGATGGATAGATGGATAGATAGATGGAGGGATGGATAGATGGATAGATGGATAGACGGATAGACGGATAGACGGATAGACGGATAGACGGATAGATGGATAGATGGATAGATGGATATTTATTTATTTATTTATTTAGGCATTTTTATATAGCGCTTATCATAAAGCAAATATTCTTTATTATCATTATTTTCTTAATCTCCTATTCTCTTAATCCCATCTCTTTTGGCCCGCACACGTTTTTCAGCAAGTGTTTAGGCCCACCTGAGATTTTATGGTGTGCAGGCCTGAGATAGATGATGGATGGATGGATGGATGGATGGATGGATGGATGGATGGATACACATATAAAATGGAAAACTATTAGCAGACAGTGATATAGATCATCATCACGTGACCAAGCTTAGCGTCACGTGGCCAAAGAACTATGCAGATCATTTATGTTTGGGGGGGGGGGGCGCTGATGACGTAATCTGAGTGGTTTCGTGTCCCCTCCGGGAAACGGTTTGTGGACCAGGTGAAATTAGCGTCACGTGGCCAAAGAACTATGCAGATCATTTATGTTTGGGGGGGGGGGCGCTGATGACGTAATCTGAGTTGTTTCGTGTCCCCTCCGGGAAACTGTTTGTTGACCAGGTGAAATTGTCTGCATTCATTGCCCTTGTTTCGGGACACTGCCTCCCTACGTGCATGGAGGAACCTGAATATGCTCTGTCTATTATATCGATCATCGAGTTAATTGACCGAGTGGTCCTCAATCTTTAATGGCCCTAATCACCGTTTGCCCAACAACAGAAATGTCTATAGGCTGAGGGCCATCTTAATAATTTTTTATTTTTTTATTTTTTTTTATAACGTTGGTTTTGATTTCTCAAACGCTAATAAATTTTGAAAGTATATATAGTCTGTTTCCAAGTATGTAACAATAGGCAAGTTATTTTTGGTTTAAATGTGTTTCCTTTAAACAATTTGCAAATAAATAAACACATTAATCGAATGCCAAATGCCAACGTTTATTGTCGTAATTTCTGTTGTAAATATTTAAAATTTTGCAAGTTTCCTAAACAATTGTTTTTAACAAACAAATTGCCAAGTTGGAATTCTTCCACCGGTTTTCCTTAAAATAAATTCTCCAGCAATTTACACTTCCTGCAAGGCTACTCAAAAAATAAAGTTTGTTGTAATCTATAATAAATTAAGGACTGCGTTCAAGCTGTGTGAAGGAAATAGCAGAACAAGGTATGTTGAAGCTTGAAATATGAAGACAGGACAGTAAAATGAAGAATGCTTCGGCTAAGAGCCTTCCTCAGCAGACAAAACAAATGAAGAAATAATGACTATAAAAGTATTTTTAAAAAAAAACGAAATTGTTCGCCATTAATGTTATAAACTTATTTATAACTACTTAAGTTTTTTAAAATACTTTCTAGTTCTTGTTATTTCTTCATTTGTCCTGTCTGCTGAGGACGGCTCTTGGCCGAAACGTTCTTCTCGTTTTGTCCTGTCTGCTGAGGACGGCTCTTGGCCGAAACGTTCTTCTCGTTTTGTCCTGTCTGCTGAGGACGGCTCTTGGCCGAAACGTTCTTCTCGTTTTGTCCTGTCTGCTGAGGACGGCTCTTGGCCGAAACGTTCTTCTCGTTTTGTCCTGTCTGCTGAGGACGGCTCTTGGCCGAAACGTTCTTCTCGTTTTGTCCTGTCTGCTGAGGACGGCTCTTGGCCGAAACGTTCTTCTCGTTTTGTCCTGTCTGCTGAGGACGGCTCTTGGCCGAAACGTTCTTCTCGTTTTGTCCTGTCTGCTGAGGACGGCTCTTGGCCGAAACGTTCTTCTCGTTTTGTCCTGTCTTATTCCGGTTTTTTTGTTTTTTTTAAATTACTTTGACATTTCTAAATACAAAACTCTAAGGGCGATAAAAGTTATAATTTTAAATAAAATAATCCCCACGCCATTAAGACTGTTTTTGAGATTTAAAATGTACTTAACTAAATCCACCTTGAGAGAAAACTGTTTTCCTGTAAACGAAAGTTCATCATGTTTTCGATTTGATTATTCAATGAGGACTTCGCTACGACTTTTAACCTTGGGAGCATTTGATTTCTGCCCGCTGTTATCCCTGGAATCTTCAGACCGGAAATAACACAAATGAAGATCAGATTGAAAGCCCTCGCTGCGTCTTCCCCTAATCCCGAATAAAGCCTTTTGATTGGACGTTTTATCATTGATGGAAGCCACTAGGGCACGCCGGGTAATCAAGATGGCGTATTTAGCTTTCAAATGAAACCTTCCTACGGTTATCATATGATGGTAGAGCATCGAAGTTGACACACAACATTTGTGTATTTTTAATTTGTTTGCTAACTGTTATTTGATGAAGTCTTGCCGCACTCGCTTTTAGAAACACATAATTTAACTTTAGTCACATCAGGTGCCAACTGTCAATGCTGAAGTCTTGCCACACTCGCTTTTAGAAACACATATTAACTTTAGACACATCAGCTGCCAACTGTCAATGCTGAAGTCTTGGCACACTCGACTTTAGAAACCCAAAATTTAACTTGAGACACATTAGGTGCCAACTGTCAATGCTGAAGTCTTGCAACACTCGCTTTTAGAAAAACATAATTTTACGTAAACACCATCAGCGCCGAAATGAAAAGTCAGTTAAAAAGCACCCCCCCCCCCCCAACCCAAACAAAAAGACGTGTGCCGCAAACGTAATGTGCCGTGTGTTCCACATGTAAAGTAACAAAGTTTTAGCTAAGGCGCAGTACGTGCATAGTAAAGCATAGCGTATAAGGACAAGGGATGCCTCTAGTACTAGTGAAACAGCTGCCCCTATGCTTAGATACAGTATGATTGTTGCAACCCCCAACCTCACCAAATACCATCTATACATCGCCCTCTCTATCTCATTTTCGAATTTTTTTAACAAACGCAGAGACACAAACATATCAAGTGCTTAATAAAAATTTTAAAAAATTCGGTATATTTCCGATCTTGAGTGCGCATGCATTAAGTTTGATGATCGGGATCACGTGAACCTGATGACGCAAGAGACCTAAGATAAATGCACCAATGAAACTGAGAGGGAAGATTGAAAAAAAAAAAAGAAAGGGCGCATGTGTAAGATTGATGGCTCGGCCCACGAACGTGCCATCAACTCCAATCCCAGGAGTCTATCGGTGTGGAAAAGTCATTGCATTGAGAAAGAAACGAGTGTCAACCATCTTGGAGGAACGTAAACGTATTCATGGCGACTTACTCGGCAGGCAGGAATTAACTGGTTCGATGTCTGACGCTAAACGTATGAAAAAACCGTGCACGACTGATGGATATATAAATTTTTTTGGGGGTTAAAGTTCGTTGTGTGGATATAACAGCATTTAGTGACATACAACTTTAATGACGTCATGGTTACTAACGCACGCGTTAAATTCACAACTCCACGCTGCAACCGTGACACCCGATAAAGGCCGAAGTGGTCCTCTGTTTTCACGGCATGTCACTCGTGGCAGCTTCGGGTCAGCGACCCGGCAGTGAAGCAAGTACACGGTAAAAGGGAACTGAATTATAAAATCCTCATACAGTTTTCTTTTTCCTTTTCAAATTGATCGATGACTTCCTACAGCTTTTATTTATTTTGTATTTTATAGAAACAAATCTCGACACAGTGAGCCCTGTAAAATGAGGCAGCCAACAAACGAACCAAGATGACATCCAATTATTTTAGAATCAGTTTCAGAAGCTAACAATACCTCCCTCCGCCCCCCCCCCCCAAGTGTTTGCAAACTCACCGTGCATTTATTGTTAGAAAAAAATTGGATCGACACACGGGNGCTGGCCGGCACGCAGGGGGGGGGGGCTTGCAGAACACTGATCGTCGTCTTCGTGAGCTACGCTGGTGGTCGACGTCAGTCTGAACAAATTAGAAGAAAATACGGGTCGAAAAAAATACACAGCTATTCAAAGGTTTTCGGTCATCAATACTGTGATGTGTTCAATGAGTAGCGATGCAGTAGTCATGTCTGTTTGTAAGTTTGTAATGAAGCAGGCACTCAATGTATCGTATCGTCAGCGTCAAAAGGTGTTAAATTGGTCCAGCGGTGACAAACTCATCAATGCTTGACTCTGGTATCGAATGGGGACTTAATCAGATCATTTTATTTGATCCCCCCACCCCAAACCCCCCCCCCCCAATCCACCAACGCCATTGTTCTTCATGTCAAACTTAAATGTTGTTTTGATAATCGACATCGAGGTTATCTTTCATAGATATCGCAACATAACGATGACAATTATGAATACATTCTAGGAGGATTTAAGAAAAATTATATATGATATCATCTTAGTTACACAAAATAATGTGCTGCCACGAAGCCCGCCGCTCAAGTTTGTACAGCGTCCTCCAGTTTAACATAACACAGGAGGCCCTGGTGTAAGAAAAAAAAATGAGTCAGGTTTAGACACCGGTAAAGACAAATATTATCGGATATTGCACAGAATATTCCATTAAAAATATCCCTAGCGTTGGGGCGGCTTGACCTTAGGCCTCGTGACATCACATGAGAAATATATATTTTTTTTTTAAAACTCCTAATAGCATTCAGATCCCCCAATAAGTGCCTTTATAAGAAATAGAAGAGTTGGAGCAACAAGGACCTTTATAAGAAATAGAAGAGTTGGAGCAACAAGGACCTTTATAAGAAATAGAAGAATTGAAGCAACAAGGACTTTTATAAGAAATAGAAGAATTGAAGCAACAAGGACCTTTATAAGAAATAGAAGAATTGAAGCAACAATGACCTTTATAAGAAATAGAAGAATTGAAGCTACAATGAACTTTATAAGAAATAGAAGAGTTGAAGCAACAAGGACCTTTATAAGAAATAGAAGAATTGAAGCAACAATGACCTTTATAAGAAATAGAAGAGTTGAAGCAACAAGGACCTTTATAAGAAATAGAAGAGTTGAAGCAACAAGGACCTTTATAAGAAATAGAAGAGTTGAAGCAACAAGGACCTTTATAAGAATTAGAAGAGTTGAAGCAACAAGGACCTTTATAAGAAATAGAAGAGTTGAAGCAACAAGGACCTTTATAAGAAATAGAAGAGTTGGAACAACAAGAACCTTTATAAGAAATAGAAGAGTTGAAGCAACAAGTACCTTTATAAGAAATAGAAGAGTTGAAGCAACAAGGACCTTTATAAGAAATAGAAGAGTTGGAGCAACAAGGACCTTTATAAGAAATAGAAGAGTTGAAGCAACAAGGACCTTTATAAGAAATAGAAGAATTGAAGCAACAAGGACCTTTATAAGAAATAGAAGAATTGAAGCAACAAGGACCTTTTTAAGAAATAGAAGAGTTGAAGCAACAAGGACCTTTATACGAAATAGAAGAATTGGAGCAACTAGGACCTTTATAAGAAATAGAAGAGTTGGAGCAACAAGGACCTTTATAAGAAATAGAAGAATTGGAGCAACTAGGACCTTTTTAAGATATAGAAGAGTTGAAGCAACAAGGACCTTTATAAGAAATAGAAGAATTGGAGCAACTAGGACCTTTATAAGAAATAGAAGAGTTGGAGCAACAAGGACCTTTATAAGAAACAGAAGAGTTGGAGCAACAAGGACCTTTATAAGAAATAGAAGAATTGGAGCAACTAGGACCTTTATAACTGTTACGCACTGACTGGTATTGGGAGAAATTAATCTCCTATTTTAATTTTAATTGGCTCGTTGTAAACAGTGCCTAACAAAGGACGATACCATAGAATCAACAATATTAAAGATACGACCCAAAACAGTTTCTAGTTTCAATTAATAAGATTCATTAAGTCTTAAGATAATTACAACTAGGACCTTTATAAAAAACATTACACAAACATTGTAAGGGTGTGCACAATGAACATAATGTTTGGACAAAGTATTTGAAGATTAAATGAAATAGAACATTTATATCAAATAGAACACGCAGAGCAAATAGAGCATTTATAACAAATAGAACATAAGAACACAGAAGAAATTAGAAAATTACTATCACAATATTAAATCATTCAGTCGACAGAACTAATTGAATCGTGTCAAGTCCAAGTTGGAGCAGATTAAATTCTAAGATTATTTGAACTCACTAGCTCAAGTTTTTAAAATATTTTTATAGACAGCTGATTACATAACAGTTGAGATAGCAGATGAAATATAGCAGATGAAATATAGCAGATGAAATATAGCAGATGAAATATATAGCAGATGAAATATAGCAGATGAAATATATAGCAGATGAAATATAGCAGATGAAATATAGCAGATGAAATATAGCAGATGAAATATAGCAGATGAAATATAGCAGATGAGATATAGCAGATGAAATATAGCAGATGAAATATAGCAGATGAAATATAGCAGATGAAATATAGCAGATGAGATTGATAAGAACTAAAAATTGTTCACAAAATGTATTTACTAGAAATAGCCCAACCAAACAATGACGGCGGCAATGCGTCAACTTCCCATCTACTAAAGTCACTTGACAAAAACAAGTATTCCAGTAACGCGCTTTGTTATAATCCCAAACAGTTGTCATTTCTGGGAATTTTTATCTTTGAGCACCTACTGAACACATCTTTACAGGTATGCATACATAACCAGAGAATTATTGTTTGTGATCTTTCATTATGAGTGTTAGGCCAGTCGGGATCCCACGATTATCAATTGTTGTTGTCAAGATGTTAGTGTTTAAAAGAAACAACAACAACACACAAACAAACCAGCCGCGTCTGTGTATAGAAGCTGTTTGAGAAGCCTTGATCTGTCACCCCTGGGATCCGAGATTGAGATATGTCGTATTTCAGATTTAAAAAAAAAATCTTCCAATATTATCAAGTGAAGCTCTAATCCTGAACTCGTTACCGGGATTTCCCAGGACAAGTCACTCTGTTTCATTCTTGAATATCAACAAATCAACAGATGGGGTGGACACAGGGGAAACAACCCTGTCGGCATAGCCAGACACACTGGTTATTTCCCTTATTAAAGTTGTCGGGATGAGTGCCACTACATCTCGCCCGTTTCCTTTGCGATGGCTGCATTGTTAACATCGGCACTTCTGGCTAGTAGGAGTATAAATACATTTGGTTAACAGGCTGTAGTAAACGTGTTAATTCATAACATAGATAAAACTGTGGTATATATAGATTGCAGGATGAAAAGTGTCATCCATTGAGTGGCATAGAGCAGGGGTGTTCCATTGAGTGGCATAGACGAAGGGTTTTCCATTGAGTGGCATTTACCAGGGGTGTTATTTACTCGGTTGTCTCGGGCTTTGCACAGCCCTCTTAAGAATTAGCTATTAAATGCTGAATAACAGACACCATCTAGGTTACCAAACTATTAACTAGATGTGGTCAATGACCTAACTATAGAATGGGTTAGCAGGCGTTAGGTCATTGGGAGCCACTAGATATGGTCAATGACGACCTTACTATAGAATGGGTTAGCAGGCGTGAGATCAATAGGAGCCACAAGATGTGGTCAACGATGACCTAACTATAGAATGGGTTAGCAGGCGTTAGGTCAAAGGGAGCCGCTAGATGTGGTCAATGACCTAACTATAGAATGGGTTAGCAGGCGTTAGGTCAAAGGGAGCCACTAGATGTGGTCAATGACCTAACTATAGAATGGGTTAGCAGGCGTTAGGTCAAAGGGAGCCGCTAGATGTGGTCAATGACCCAACTATAGAATGGGTTAGCAGGCGTTAGGTCAAAGGGAGCCGCTAGATGTGGTCAATGACCTAACTATAGAATGGGTTAGCAGGCGTTAGGTCAAAGGGAGCCGCTAGATGTGGACAATGACCTAACTACAGAATGGGTTAGCAGGCGTTAGGTCAAAGGGAGCCACTAGATGTGGTCAATGACGACCTTACTATAGAATGGGTTAGCAGGCATTAGGTCAAAGGGAGCCACTAGATGTGGACAATGACCTAACTATAGAATGGGTTAGCAGGCGTTAGGTCAAAGGGAGCCACTAGATGTGGTCAATGACCTAACTATAGAATGGGTTAGCAGGCATTAGGTCAAATGGAGCCACTAGATGTTGTCTACGACCTAACAATAGAATGGGTTAGCAGGGCTTTAGGTCAAAGGGAGCCACTAGATGTGGTCAATGACGACCTAAGTATAGAAATAATAAAAAGTGCAGCGTGCGACTCTAAAAGCCGTTTTGGCCCATGCCTGATAAATAACTTGAGCACGCTTGTGTATGTCTAGATGTATGTAGAATAGACAATCCCATAAGAGATAAATGATACAATTATGTTTATTATATGTCACATAAACAAAATATAGCGTTGTAATTTCATAAAATAAAATGTCTTTATTCTGAAATCACTATTGACGATAGCCGTGTTCTTACCAAATATCAGAGATGTCCTCTTAAAGCCACAAGGGAGTTCCGTTCTAAAAAAAGTATAACGACGATAACTCAGTTGAGCTGTCCAGATAAATAATGTTAATAGACTCAGATCTAAATACGTCAGTCTCAGTTCAGCATGTTGATTGATTAACCGCATAAATCTGTTGTGACATGGTCGTGGGACATGACATCTGTCATGAGATCGTTCCTTTTACACAAAGCCTTGCTATGTCATCCCTCATGGGGGATAAGAACACGCTGCAGCTAGGATTCAGATGTAAAACATGAGTAGAATCAAGCGGACACTTGTTACATCCCTTTGTTGTCCCCGCAGACTGTTGTAATTGGTTGGCTGGTAGCAGGGGAGAGCACCACGGAATTAGTATGTCGCTTGATGATGTGGAAAGAGCAATGTTGCTCTCAAGGAGCCGATGGCAGATGGAAGTGGGGAGGGGTGGGGGGGGGGGTGGGGGGGGGGGGGGGGTGGCGGGGGGGAGCCGAAAGGAGGGGATGGGGGAGGGGTGTCGGGGGTGAGTCGCAAGGAGAGGATAATGTCACTCATGATGGTGATGGCAGGCAGAATGACCTCGAGCGGAAAAAAAGGGGGGGGGGGCATGGACAGTAATAAGATGTTTATGAAATTAAAAGGAAATAAGAGTCACACAAACGATATTAAAACATAAGTGAAAAGTTATCTGTAAGATGAAAAATCAAATAAAGAATACAGAGGGAAAAAAGTTCAAATTTTAAACTGTGTCATTTTAAGTCTAAGCATTTGATCACATCATACAGGAATTATTTCTAATCAATAATGAATTACCGGTAATGATTTGCGGAAAGTGTAATATGTTAAAGTTGTGCACTGATTCTTACAAAGACGTATGATAACAATAATTGAGTTGGGCACTGGCTGATTCTTTTTTAAAAGTTGTCTTTGTCTAACTACAAGAAAGATATTGAAAAGTTGTCTTTGTACAACTACAAGAAACATATTGAAAAGTTTTCTTTGTACAACTACAAGAAACGTATTGAAAAGTTGTCTTTGTACAACTACAAGAAACATATTGAAAAGTTGTCTTTGTCTAACTACAAGAAACATATTGAAAAGTTGTATTTGTACAACTACAAGAAACATATTGAAAAGTTTTCTTTGTACAACTACAAAAAACATATTGAAAAGTTGTCTTTGTACAACTACAAGAAACGAATTGAAAAGTTGTCTTTGTACAACTACAAGAAACATATTGAAAAGTTGTTCAAATTAATGCGTTCTTTAAAAAAAATATGCTAAAAGAATTCGTGGCTACATCATCCTATATAAACAAGAGAGTAGACATAAGGCAATGTTCTTAAATACTACAGATTTAAAGTGAATGAGAGTGCTAAAACTACAGCTTGGTATTGCCATAGTTAACATGTCACAGCAAAATAAGCTACTTCGCAACTGTGATGACGACAGATTCCAAGGTGGCGAGATAAATGGATTGCAATTTGAGCCCCTAACCAAAAATGGAACAAATCATTACTAAGCAATTATGATCTTATTTGACTGATACATCGAGTTCCTACACATGTATTTACGCGCAGCTTTACTGACCCACCCACACCCCCCCCCCGACCTCCCTTAATTATACTATTTGTTTAACTTCATTTAAGATATTTGAAATGGATTGGGGAAGGGTAGGTTGACTTCATAATAAGCCTTACATTTCCAGACGCAGATTCGTTTTCAAAGCCTCAATGCTTTAAAATCGTAAATACATTTTTCATATATCAAATGTGAATTTTACGTGCATACCTATTAACCTAAAATAGGGTTACATTGCGTTCATTGAACACCATTAAATAAATATTGTGCAAGGAAATGTTATTTTTTGAGATAGTTGAAAATGTCTTCTTAATGTAACGCATCTTTTAGATGGGGGGAGGTTGTCATTAATAGCACATGCTTCAACTCTGAAAGCTGTTTATTTACCTTCGAACCATGTTCCACAATGTGCTCCAGACACACTATTGATTAAATGTAATAAAAGCTCACGCTTCTAATAGCGGTACAGTCCCTGTTT
This sequence comes from Lymnaea stagnalis, assembly GCA_964033795.1. Taxonomy (NCBI): domain Eukaryota; kingdom Metazoa; phylum Mollusca; class Gastropoda; family Lymnaeidae; genus Lymnaea; species Lymnaea stagnalis. The sequence goes on from CAXITT010000062.1 coordinate 235,544, forward strand.
TAATAGCGGTAAAGTCCCTGTTTTAATAGCGGTACAGTCCCTGTTCTAATAGCGGTACAGTCCCTGTTTTAATAGCGGTAAAGTCCCTGTTTTAATAGCGGTAAAGTCCCTGTTTTAATAGCGGTGCAGTCCCTGTTTTAATAGCGGTAAAGTCCTGTTTTAATAGCGGTAAAGTCCCTGTTTTAATAGCGGTAAAGTCCCTGTTTTAATAGCGGTAAAGTCCCTGTTTTAATAGCGGTACAGTCCCTGTTTTAATAGCGGTAAAGTCCCTGTTTTAATAGCGGTAAAGTCCCTGTTTTAATAGCGGTACAGTCCCTGTTTTAATAGCGGTAAAGTCCCTGTTTTAATAGCGGTACAGTCCCTGTTTTAATAGCGGTAAAGTCCCTGTTTTAATAGCGGTAAAGTCCCTGTTTTAATAGCGGTAAAGTCCCTGTTTTAATAGCGGTAAAGTCCCTGTTTTAATAGCGGTAAAGTCCCTGTTTTAATAGCGGTACAGTCCCTGTTTTAATAGCGGTAAAGTCCCTGTTTTAATAGCGGTAAAGTCGCTGTTTTAATAGCGGTAAAGTCCCTGTTTTAATAGCGGTAAAGTCCCTGTTTTAATAGCGGTACAGTCCCTGTTTTAATAGCGGTAAAGTCCCTGTTTTAATAGCGGTAAAGTCCCTGTTTTAATAGCGGTACAGTCCCTGTCTTAATAGCGGTACAGTCCTGTTTCTATGGAAAAACAACAACTTTTGGGATGAAACGTGTCCAAACAGATTAAATGTGAATTCGCTTTCATGTTTAGTAGAGAGGCTATATAACTTTAATGTGATTTCGGACGTCTTTTTGGGGTGGGTGAATTCTCGTGATTCTAGTAGCGCAAATGTGCCATATTGCAGAGGCGTAGCGAGGGGTGGGGCAGATGTCCCCAAGCGCCAAACACCCTCTCTACGCCTCTGCCATATTGTACACGGGAGATGGTGTGTCACCATCTCACGTGGGGTCCGAAGTGCAGAACATTGCAGCCTCCGTACAATGAGTAAAAAAGATGGCCCGGACTAACCTTTGCTATACTTTGAACTTGTGAGTGCCAGAAGTTTATTATTATTGTTCGACTTGCAGCCTCACTCTTTCAGCCTTGCCTATTTGTTCCGATAGCAAGACTAAGTCAAGACGATTGGATAAAGACCAGGATGCAGTAGGTGAGCAGCAGCAGTGTGTGCATGTGTTTTCACTGTGATCTTTATGCGTTCTACGTCACAGAATTTTGTGTCCATGACATCCGGGACTCCATAACGTGTTTCATTTGCAGACTTTGCTTTCTCTTAGATTAGTTGCCTTTTCTTAGATGAGTTGCCTTCTCTTAGATGAGTTGCCTTCGCTTAGATGAGTTGCCTTCTCTTAGATGAGTTGCCTTCGCTTAGATGAGTTGCCTTCTCTTAGATGAGTTGCCTTCTTTTAAATGAGTTGCCTTCTCTTAGATGAGTTGCCTTCTCTTAGATGAATTGCCTTCTTTTAAATGAGTTGCCTTCTCTTATATGAGTTGACTTCTTTTAAATGAGTTGCCTTCTCTTAGATGAGTTGCCTTCTTTTAAATGAGTTACCTTCTCTTAGATGAGTTGCCTTCTCTTAGATGAGTTGCCTTCTTTTAGATAAGTTGCCTTCTTTTAAATGAGTTGCCTTCTCTTAGATGAATTGCCTTCTTTTAAATGAGTTGCCTTCTCTTAGATGAGTTGCCTTCTCTTAGATGATTTGCCATCTTTTAAATGAGTTGCCTTCTCTTAGATGAGTTGTCTTCCTTTAGATGAATTGCCTTCTTTTAAATGAGTTGCATTCTCTTAGATGAGTTGCCTTCTCTTAGATGAGTTGCCTTCTTTTAAATGAGTTGCCTTCTCTTAGATGAGTTGCCTTCTCTTAGATGAGTTGCCTTCTCTTAGATGAGTTGCCTTCTTTTAAATGAGTTGCCTTCTCTTAGATGAATTGTCTTCTTTTAAATGAGTTGCCTTCTCTTAGATGAGTTGCCTTCTCTTAGATGAGTTGCCTTCTTTTAAATGAGTTACCTTCTCTTAGATGAGTTGCCTTCTTTTAAATGAGTTGCCTTCTCTTAGATGAGTTGCCTTCTCTTAGATGAGTTGCCTTCTTTTAAATGAGTTGCCTTCTCTTAGATGAGTTGCCTTCTTTTAAATGAGTTGCCTTCTCTTAGATGAGTTGCCTTCTCTTAGATGAGTTGCCTTCTTTTAAATGAGTTGCCTTCTCTTAGATGAGTTGCCTTCTTTTAAAT